>OZ020609.1:10397521-10656735 GCA_963971545.1 Philophylla caesio
GATGTTAGATGAAGCGATGAAACCAAAGCTCAGAATGGCGTGAAGATTAGCGCAGATTATTTGAGGTGAAATTATAGCGTTGGAAAATAATAATGTAATTGAGAGATGTAACGGTGAGGATTTTCGTGAATTTTAATGTACTTATATTTTACAAATGTTGAACAAGAATTTTATGTATACAAACATGAGTACATACGACGCAACCACATTTATATAAAAAAATACTTATTTTATGTACATTTTGACACACTTCCTTCAATCTGACAACGCTATCATCTTCACACAAAAGTATTCTTATATCATAAGGCTTGCAAGCTCTGTAATTATTTTGCTGTTAATAATTAATATTAACACAGATTGAAAAATCTTAAAATTTTCATGGAGTTCTTTTTCCAAAAGCATGGAAGAGTTTCACGAATCCCAGAGATTCAGGCACGCTCTTTTGAATAGTTCTACTTTCTTGATATATATATAAGAGAAATGACAAAATACGGTACTACTCGTATTTTTAGCGAGGAGTCGCTTCGGCTCCATATGTATAATGATGAGGATGGCGTGTATACCGAAGAACGGCAAAAGGTCTAGTAAAACCCCCAGCGATTTTTGGCCCATCCGTGGACAATTATCGGATACTTAGATATGTTTGGAGTCCAAATCAATCTGAGTAGATATATCAACCGTCTCTACTCAGAGTGGTTAGGAGTTATCGTAAGAGACTGCCTACGCTATCAACATTGCGGTTATGATAAGCAAACCAATTATGACATAATGGATTCTTTCCCTCTTACATGCCTTGTTTTCGTGAATTTCTAGACGAAGGCTTAAAACGCCTTAATAAGCCGGATATCGCAACATTAACAAGACATTACTTTTATAGGTGGATGAAAAGTTAGAACTCCTCTCAATCCGATACAAACAAAATTAAAAACTCTGAAATTAAATTAACTCGGAAACACCACCAAAAGATACACATAGAAAGAGCGAAAAAATAGTGTTAGAAGTGTACAGTAAAGCACAAAATTTTCACAGAACAGAAAAACACAGATACAGTAAAATAAACATAGACAAAGATACTGAAAGAGACAGAGTAGTTGTTGGCTTTTGTGTGCGATTACCTTCAAAACTCAGCCTACTTTGAAAATAGTACAAATTGCTTTGCTTATAACATGGCTCATATGTATCATCACCATCATCGGAACAATCAAGATTGAGCACGTCATCTTCAACAGTCTTACTATCCCCACCAGCGTTGGGATCCTTAACTTTACAATCGATATATTCTAAATTCTTATCGACCATTGCAATCGGAGTGCACTGTTGTTGCACCGCAGTAGTTGCTGCGGGCTCTACCGAAAATGTTGATGACGTTGTGGCAGTTTTTACGCCAATAGCAAGTGGCACTGTACTTGTGGCGTTCGCTGTTGACATCATTTTTAAATCAGCTGCATTCTCATCGACTAATTCATGCAACATTGTAACATGCGCATGCGATCTTGGCTATACGGTGGTCAAATTTGTATTTGTTGGCGTTTTATTTTTCGCAATTCATTCGATTTTAACAAAATATAGACGTTAAAAAATAAAAATAGTAATACGCTACATACATGAGTTTTACATACATTAGTAAATATTAAATTATTAGTTACAATTGCTTGCAAAAAAAAAAGAAAAAAATACAAAATAAGTAGGAATTTGAAAAAAATAGTTAATCGAAATATAAAAAGGCATTTTCGAAATTTACAGCATGTGGTACAAAGTTATCTACTCACCTCGCTGTCTTCGCATGCGACACCATCATCCTTCGGTGAGCATAGTCCTTGTACGAACTTTGCATCTGTTGTTGCATCTTCGGAGGCTAAATGTGCCCGAAATTGTTTGTTCCTGTCAAAATTGTTTAAGTGTTATCGTAAATTGTATAAATATTTATTAAACATTTTCTGTTAAAAATACCTCAACTCCAGCTGCTGCATTTGTTGTAAATGCTTTAACTTTTGCGTGGTGTTACGCAGTTTTTCTTCCAATGAAGCATTTTCGACGCATTTTATAGAAAACTTTTCAGAGAAAGATAAAATCTCTTGTCGCAACTCTTCAAGTTCCTCTCTGGAAATTAAAAAAAAATAAACCTATAAAATATGTCTGTATATAAAACAATAGCCTAATAGCCTACGCTCTCACGACAGTTGGGTCACTATTCAAATTTGTTTCGAAGAAAATATTTGTGAGCGATTCTAAGGGGCTTACTTCTTTTGTTAATTTAAAAACTGAGTCTGGGTCAGAACCCGAAACTCGAAGTCTAAATCAAAGATTACGTAGACAATACGTTTAGAAACGGAGAGTAATTATATTAATTTAACTGTTCGTAAATTCACGGCTGTGAATATTATAGAATATCTCCACTCACGAAACGTCCCGAGAACAACGAGGTCGTTTTAGAAACTAAGTTAGCAGAAAGTAAAACACGAAATTCGCTGTCCCAAAAATGTTCATGACAAGGGAATCGAAAATGTTAAAGGTTGATATCCGTGTGAAATCGATAAGCGATATGAAGCTTGAAGCGATAATAGTTCAAGGGATGTCAGAATGAAAGCAGCAAAGCGAGGCGAGCTTTTGCATTCGTTTTTGTGTTAAAGAAGAAATTAAAAAAATAAAATTAAAAGATTTTACAGAAATTGAAAAATAAATAAAATTTCAAAATGTTAAAAAAAAAGTTTTAATTTTCATTTAAAAATGAGTATTTTTTAAAATTTTTGTTTTAATTTTTTCAAATAATGTAAAAATTAAAATTAAATAAAAAGCATTTTACAAAAATTTTAAAATAATAAAATTCGCAAAATACTAAAACAATTTTTCTTTAATTTTTTGTAAAAATATGTATTTTTTTTGGAAGTTTTCTAAGTTGTGTACAAATTAAAATTTGAAAGATATTTAATCATACATATATAAAATGTTAAACATTTACATATGTAAATATCATTAAAAAGGCGTGAGTACCAGGTGTATAGAACATACGTTCAAATCATAGCAAAACATTATTTGAAATTAAACGTTAATTTACATTAAAGTCCTCGATCAATAAGCTCAAAAATCAAAAGTTAATTTAATTTATTTTCATTAATTTTCACAGGACCAGTTCACGCCTTTTTCAGCACAAATTCGGTACTGAAAAAGTAGTCAATTAGTACCACAATAGTTCTGGAATGTTCTATACCCCAGTCACGGCGTGAACTCAAAAAATTCACCGTCGTTTTGGTGCTTGCTCTCACTCTGGCAACTTTGAGCGATTTAAATAAGAATATATATATAATATACTTCTCAATAAATTTGGCAAATTAAATTTGTCTTTCTGGTTAATAAACTTACTCATTGGCTTTGGCAGTGTAGGATGTAGAATGTTCGCCCTTCTGAAACTGTTTTAAGAATTCTTGCTTGAAACGTGCCACCTCACGTTGAACTTCGCTTTGATGTGCCTTTCGCATGGCATCCAAGGCAGCCAAGGTAGCCTGGCGGGTATAAAATAGAAAAGAATTAGTTAGTATCAGACGCAAAAATTATTTCAATTTGTTATCTTAAAATGCAGCTTCAACCAACCTGCGTCTCTTCAGCTAAGGCAGTCTCCTTTTCTAATAGCAAGCGTTCAATTTCCTGGCGATGTTTTTCCTCCAAATCGGCAACAATGCGCCTATGCGAAGATTCCATAGCTGTTAGGCCTTTCTCGCATAGCGTCTACGATAGCAAAGTTGAAATAAGTTAATATTGCTATTAAATTTCTGTATCAAACTTACCCTCAATTGTTCGATTTCCGCTTGATACCGTTGCCGGAAACTTTCATCGTCCATAGTTACGTTGCTAAAGTCGTGCGAGTGCGCCATCAGTTGATCTCGATATGTTTCTTGCAGACACTCTAGCTGCTTGCTATGCTCAACTTCTAACATTTCCAATCGTCGCTCAAAACGCCTGCTGCGTTCCTTCTCCTTATTCAGTTCGGACTGTAGATAGTCACGTTCCTGCAGCAACACTGCATATTCCTCATCCTGTCGCGCACATTTCTGCACCAAAGCATTGCTTTCCTCCTCGTGAGCGCGCACTTGCTCCGCTTGCTCTTCGAGTCGTCGCAAAAATGACAAATGATCTCCCTGCTTACCACGCAACTCTTGTTCTTTGGTCTGCAACTTGCCATTTACTGTTTCTAATTCACTTGCTCGCATCTCCAGCATTTCATTACTGCGCTGCAATTCGGCAGCGATAGCATCCTTTTCGTGCTCGAGTTTCTTAAGTGAGGTGCATTGAATTTCAAGCTGCTGCACGTATGTGCTCTTATCTTTGGCATGCGCTTGTTGCAATTGCTTCAATTCGCTTTCATGCTGTTGCTGTAGTCGCAACAATTTTTCATGCACTTGGCGACAATGCTGACAAGGTGTGTTGAGCGCGCGGTGTATCTCCTGGCAAAGTTGATCGGCACGCTGTCGTAGATCACCGCATTTGTGGCAAACATCTTGCAGGTTTTCAATGGAGATTGTCGAACGTGGCATGGATGTTGTGGAAGCGGAAGCCTCGCACTGCAAAGCAATTAGAGAATCCTCTAGCTGACTGAGAAATGTTGAGATTTCTGATAAAACTTGACGATCGTTAAAGAAATCGATCGTATGCTGTTTGTAGATGAACTCAAAATCGGCATCGGCCAGTATGTCGGCTGGATTGTTGATCTGCAAGTCGCTTGAAAGTTCTTCGAAGAGACTTTCGTATCGTTGGAGCGCGGTGATGCCGATTTGGTTTGTTTCTTTGATACCTTCTCTATCGGCAAGATCGGTGCTCTCCTTAGCCTGCTGCTGTTCGACATAATCACCGCGCAGCACTGTAATGCGTGCATCCACGAGAGCTTTATGCGCTATTATGTCGGCGAAATCGGTAAGTAACTGCCGACCTTCCGAAATCTTGCGCTCTTGCTCTAACTGCAACCGCCATTGGCCTCGTTTCATTTTCTGTATGGCCTCTTTGTAGCATTGTGTTAGCTGCGCCACTGCCAATTCCATTTCTTTTCGCAGCGCATCGTGTACTGCATCGGCGAACTTTTCGAATGAAAGTCGCTCCTCAGCCGTAAGCGTGTAACCAAATGAAGGGGTAACCGACTGTTCAAATCGCTCAGCATTACGTAGCATAATATGTGCAATCTCCGATTGCACTAATTCCGCATTGACTGTCTCTTGTGCCTGACGCCAAGCTTCCTGTACGGCGCCTTGCACTAAGTCGTTTGAGGAAATGTAGCTCAGAGTCTCCGCCGCTAGCCCACTTGCTAAATTTTCCATTGCATGGTTTTTATAACGCTTGGCGATCAGATTGATTTCATTCTGCTGTCTAAGTAGATCATCCATGATATTCGGATCAATAGGATCAAGGGACTCCTTACTACCTACAGTCGTTTTGCGGTAATTAGATAACATGAGTCTTCGCGCTAGCACGCCCGCCAATATATCTAGTGTGCCACTTGATTTGAGCGCACATTTGCCACTCAGCTTTGCCTTGAGCATGGTTATTAGATGAGATGTCTCCGCTACCTCGGCGCGTGTTTGTCTGTCATCGAAGAGCTCTGGGTTTTCCGCGCGCATGACCGAATCGCGTAGTTTGCCAAAGCAAACACTTTCAAATGCCACACGCTCAGCTAGCAACTCCACATTCTTGCGTTCGGTTAGCTCGTTGCGCTCGCGTAGTACACGCCGCTGCTTAAGTAGCTCAGCGAGTTTGTTGCGCAACTGTGACTCCAATTGGGTAAGCGCTATCTTCACAGGATTTGAATCAGGCAGCATCATGACATTAGGCACCGTATATTTATCACCGCTCCCGCTGATCACACAAGTCTCGCATGACTCGCGTATTAGTTTGATGATCTCACCAAGGCATCGCTCCACAAAACGATAAGAATCCTTGCGATCGGTAATGGGCGAAACCGAGCGACGACTGTGGGAGGAACGTAGATTTTGCAGCTGATGAAGACTTTGTTCCAGACGATCACGGCTTGTAACTAAAACACTTTCGAGACAACGCAGGCGGTCCATTAAATGCTCAGACACCTTTGAGGAGTGCCGAGTAGCGCTATCGATAGTCGGCGTACTACAAGATGGCGTTGGCGTAGACGAAGAGCTGACAGAACCCGCAACTGAATTATCATCTAAGCGCTTTTCCAAATCGTTTAAGCGTAACATAAACTGCAGTGAGTCGCTATTACTGGCAGTGCTCTCGAGTGAACGTCGTCTTGAAGATTTCTTCGAAACCGTGCGTGTGGTCTCCGAGCTTGTGCTAGTGACCTTTTCCATTTCATCGATTTTTGCTTCTAATTCACAAACCTTCAATTCCAGCTCCTTCGGTATGTTTAACTGTTCCTTGCCCTTCAGTGAAAGTGATCTTCGCCGCTCTGACTTGGCCATCTTCTGCTTCAGCGTACGCACTTGCCGCTCCGAACTGCTGTACTTCAATGTCAAATCTTGTATGCGCGCCGCCATCATTTGCACCTGTGCACGATCCTCAAGCTCTTTGCGCTCGAAATCTTGCTTAAGTGAAGCATATGAAATTTCTAGCGAATCAAATTGATTCTGTGATTCCTTCAATTCACGCTTCATAGCGCGAATCTCATTTACAGCCTTCTCGAATCGTGTACGCAACTCACTGTACTCGTCGGCGAGCGTATCGCGCTCCAACGCAAACGGGTCAATATCGCCAATTTGTGTAAGATCGCTTAACGAGTCCATGCGCTTCAGTTTACTGCGATTCAATTGGCTAAAACTATTTAAACTGCTGCCTTCAAGCTCATGTACGCGTTTGTAAAGTGCTTCATTCTCATCGATGCCACGAGCCAGGCGATCTTCAAGGTCTTTTATCTTCTTCTGGCTCTCCTCCAACTCTTCTGTTAACCGACTCACAATCTCCTCCGCATTGCGTTTGGTCTCATCCAGCTGCGTTGTTAGATTATCGCGCACTGCCTCCATTTCTTGTAAGCGCGCATTTAGCTGTTGTTCAGTGCGCTCCAATGTGGTAAGCAATTCAGACATGCGCATCTCGCGCTCTTTGGCTTCGTCGCGCAGCATATTGCGCTCCTTCTCCGCCACGCTTAGGCGGAATTGCAATTCTTTATCAATATTTAGTTCTTCTTGTACGGGATGCATTAGTGGTGGTGGCGATAGCTCATCGGAGCCAACGCTGTCCACAGTGCTGCGGCGCGACATTGGTGGCGAGGAATGGCTGCGCTTATGTGATCTTGCTGTCGAAGAGGTTACCGAACGCGCATACAAACGTTCGCGATTTCGTAATATAGAAGTTGTTATCGGTGGGGATGTTGAGAGTGGCGAGCCCCAGTCTACGCTGTCGCGACGGCCACCCTCGGAAGCGGTGCGATACTCCTCGTCCGAAGAGAAATGTGCGGTTTTTGGTGTAGACGGCGATGTGATGGTATTAACAGCTTTGACTGACGCATTACTTGGAGGTTGTAGCAAAACTTGCGGTGTGGCAGGCGGACTAGTTTCACACAGTTGTTGATGGTGTACGGTATGATGTATGGTCTTCGTTGGTGGCTTCTTGTGTAACTCGTGATTGCGTTGCGCCTTTATGAAGTCTTTCTCTATTTCACACTTCATATTTGCATTGTTGGCGCCATCTTTGATAACTAATTCTACCGTTGGCGGCACATCGGCATCTGTAAATGGCGCGCTACTGTTGCCCGCACTATTGGATTGAAGTAAAGCTGGCAAACCAGCAATATTTCGTAATGTGGCAATCCAGCTGTTGCGTGAGCTCGGCGATAGACTCGCCAAGATGAGGCGCCGTTGATCCCAAGATGTCAGCTGAAAGGCATAGCTCTTACTGGCGCTCACTTCTGCCACATTGGTTAGGCTATTCACATCCAACACACCATCCAATACACCACGCTCCTCCGACACGGGGTCACGATAGTAGAAAAGCGCTGCACCACTCAGCGAGAACCAATGCTTCGTCCAGTCGCCAGTGCGGTTATCTTGCTTCATTAACCAGTCCTTTTTTGCGTTGAGTGACTCTTCGGCAGGCGGATTGACACGTAACTCCGCCGTCTTAGCCAAGTAGTTGGTGGATAGATCGTCAAGATTACAACCACCATCGGGATCGCCTCTTTCGTGCGCCTGCTGTTGTCTTTGCTGTTGGTGGTACTTAGGCTGCTGCTGCTGCTGCTGCTGTAAGTGTTGTTGGCGATGTTGATTGCTTTCGTGTCGCTGTTGTAGATTTTTCAATTGTAATTGCAATCGTGGACTAGATTTGCACTTATTACTGCCCAAACCAACTACGCCGCCACCACCACCACCACCACCAACAACCACTTTACCAATTTCATTTGTACTATTGTTATTCTTATTGCTGTTCTCATTTGTCGACGTAACAATGATGTTATTGGTGTTGTTATTATTAATGTTGCTGGTCGTCGATAACACTGGCGGTATCTTCTTGACTATGGCCGAAACAATTGCAGGCGTCGAATTTGCTGCCAATGGCAATGACTTTGGTCTCAAACTAGCAATACTGTTCTGTTTATGTTGCTGTTGCTGATGATGCTGTAATTGTTGTTTGTTCGTTGGCCGATGGTAATCGGTTTCATCACGCGATTTCTTCTCCGATGCCGTCGCCGCCGTATGATGCAGATGACTATTGAGTACGTTATTGACATTGACAGTTGTGTTGGACCAGCGATTTTTCTGTTGACTTAGATTTGTTATGGTGTTGGCGATGTCTTTGAATGTTTTCTCGTCGCGTCGGATATCCTCGATGAGTAGACATGATGATGAGACTAAAAGTAAAAGAATAAAATGAGAAAATGAGATATTCTTTACAAGAGATTTGATGATGGTAAAAGCATTATTATAAATGCAACTGCTCTGGTAGTGCAACTACGAAAAGCGAGGCTAAGAGTGACACAAAGGTTGAAGCGATCAAAAGAATTTTGTATGTACTTACATATGTTCATTAGAGCATGGTAAGGCAGTCATAAAAAGCTTAAGGTTTAATTTCTATGTCGCTAAGATTGAAATCGTGCAGATAATATATATCATTACTGATATGAAAAGAGTGACAGTGAACGATGGTGTGGCAAGAAGTTAAAAAAATGTCAAGTTCAATCAAATGCAAATTTTTCATCTTAATTACATGGCACGAAGCTTCGAGTTCAAAAAAAAAAAATCATCGAACTTTTAATGTTTTATGACTGAAACGGAGAGGGAGAACATTTTATTTAAAGGATGAATTTCTATTGGCACCTTATAAAAATTTCAGAACTTCAAAGTCAGTGTAGCTTTAAGGCAGATAATGCTACGATCGAACCAACTCAGGTTAGGTTAGGTTAGGAGTGCAAGTATGCACGGAAACATACATTGTTATTTATTTTAAGACAATGTTTTGACCGTGGGACTGGAAGAATTAGAATAAATCTTCTAACAATTGACCTAATTACTATCACAATTTGAAACACGAAACGCGCGATCTCAGGACACTTCGACTGTAAACCTGCTCACCCTCATCGAGATAGTTTCTGCATAGCGTATTTGTTAGCAGTCGGCAATTGATGAATGACGCATGCATGCTAATATCGAGATCTCAAAAGCTTATTCCACAAAACATTTGTAACGTCTATGATGCTTGCTTCCCTTCAATATTGATATGCCTATGGATCCATCAGAGAGTGAAGCAAGTATGCCTCATTGGCACCAGAGTGGCGAGACATTTCCACACAAAATACCTCATGTCGCTACTTTTGATTTTATGAAAAGGCAGTCATGAAACCTCAGTTTGGAATACATTACAGTCTTTAGGCAGTCAAGAGAATTAATTGATCTGCAGGTACTGCGATTAGAGACCGACTACGTTGCTCTGTTTAATTTTTTTAACATGAATTGTAGATGGCACAATTCACTTTTGAATATCAATTAAGATAATTATCCAAGTGCGATATGATATGAGAAAAGATGAACGAGTGCAAAACTAGCGAAAAAAGAAACAATTTTTTTTAATAAATAGATGCTGCACTATACATACATATATTTATATAGTAAATAGTACATTAGAATAAGCAGAAGCATTTAAAAAGTTCAGAGATTTAAGTTTTTCAATTTCTAAAATGCCCAAAGCGATATTTTTAATGAAAAAATATAAACATTTAAACACTTATTCTTGTTAGTACACGTAAAATTGTATATAAGTTGAGCATCTTAGTAAGTCACAATAATCCGTTAAGCATAAAGCGACCCTGTAGATTTAATATAGAAAAGTAAGTAGAGAAAATTTGAATTTTAATTAATAAACATTAAGTTAAAATTAGGTTAGGAAACATTAAATTTATTTTCTATAGTGCTTAAATGAGAAATGAGTGGAAAAATGTAATGATCGAACAAAATGTACACGGATGCAAAGGGCATACTTTTAGCAAGTTTATGCTACAAATGATTACATCTTTCTAAATAATCTTTCAAAAATTACTGGCGATTGAAACATATTACAAGCCACACGCAAAAATTGGTACAAGTTTAGATACTAAACTACTCCAATATATGAAAATTCGTCAGCATAGTACGGAGCCGCAACTAAGTCTTAAAGCCGTTCAGCGGCACCGCTCGGGGCAAAGACATAAAATAAAACAAGTAAGAAAAGCTAAATTCGGGCGAAAACGATTTTTATATACCCTCGCGATATATTTTTGTACGGTCGGCGCCCATGATTTCATAAAATTCCCCTTTCTTCGTTTCTAATCGAAGCTAGTATTAAACCTTACTCAATTTCTTCCAATAAATACTGAAAAACAATTTTTTTGGATTTTTCAAAATTTCCGTTATTGACGGTAATGATAATTGTATCAAGGACAATATGTTCACCAAATTTTGTGACGATACCTTACATCGTTGTTGAGATAGCTACATACATTTTTTTTTATAAGTGGGCGTGGTAACGCCCATTTTTCAAAATTACATATAAATCAAGTTTCTTAATTAACTATCTCTCTAAATATCAAATTTTAATTAATATGTTTCAATAGATAAAGGAAAAACTAAATTTTTGCATTTTTCAAAATTTCCGTTATATGGGAGGTGGTCCGATTTGAAAAATTTTTAACAATGATAACAGTGATATTAAGGAAAATTTGTCACCAAATTTTGTGACGATACCTTACACCGTTATTGCGATACAAAAATTTTTTCATAAGTGGGCGTGGCGAAGTTCACTCAATTTGCTGTAATAGATACCGAAAAATCGGAGTTTTTGCATTTTTCAAAAACTTTCGTTATGTGGGAGGTGGGGGTGGTTATTGACCGATCTTGATCATTTACAATACCAACCTACCCTGTCCAAAGAGCAATCTATGTACAAAATCTCGATTATTTTCTGCTGTTACAAACAAACGGGTATAAAAAAACCCCATTTATGGATTGCTCGAAATAGACCCGACTCCCAGGTACATCGGAAGGCGTCTTCACGAAATGAATAACGACATTCATACTTAAGACAATTCGAAAGCCCAATGGCATACATACAAGCCTTAAAAGCTTTTACAAAGATTCATTATCCATGAACAATTGGAATGGCTTCTTTCATAGGTCTTCAGTTAGATGATCGAGTTAACGACAATGGCTGATACATAGACGTATGCAGCCCCTATCTGGGGCCATGAACTTCAATACAAGTCGTATGCTAATAAAGTAAACTTCATCTTTCGGCTAAGACCCTTGCGAACGTGTAGTACTTTTCGGACGGTATCGCATGTTTGCCTGCTGTGTCTTCGCTGATACAATGTCTGCTGATCTGATGGCTAGCGCGATTTAGCGCGACTGAAGGTAAAAAAAACCTCTGCCAATGGCAACAAAGGCTCTTCCCAAATATAGAAACCTGGCTTAACATATCGCATGGCAAATTTTTACATGGCCCAACTTCTTAATGGACATGGGTGCTTCCGAGAGTACTTGTTTAAGTATGGTCATGATGACACAAAGGCGTGTTGCTCATGTGTCATGTGGCAGAGTGTCGGAAAGTGCAGAGCATATATGCCTTGCGTGCCCGTCTTTTGCATTTACTTAACTTTAACCCAGAAAGTGTGATCTCATATATGATAAATAACTATAAAGTTTGGAATGCAGTTAAATGCAGGGAACAACGCTTAAATGTAAAACGCTTTATAGGCCACGGCTTCTCCCTGATGTATTGCGAAAGCAGTTCCGGGAAGTCGACGAAAACTCATACGGGCCACTTGATGGATAGTGCGCTATCTCAATATCCGTATAAAAAAAAAAGATGTGCAGGGTTTGAGTAACCACAACAAACAAAAAATCAAATACGAGTTTCTACTATATTTTTTATTGTACAAAGGAACCTTTTTTCTCATGGCAACTTAACGCATTTTATATCAAAATTGGACTTTGCTGTGTCACACTACTTTTTCTTACGTTCTGAAAATATGTGTGTTCTCATTGTAACAAAAATTTTGTGCAGAAATTATCAACTTTACGCCAGAAAGAATATTTATGCCCGTATATGTACATACATACCTACACTTCTCATACTATATTTACGGCAAGGCGATTCAATAAGATTTTCATGCGCGGTTGATTTTTAACAGGTCCATGAAGAGTTAACAACAAAGCAAATAAGCAAAAACACAAATAAAAACACATCATACGCACTAAGTGGCTACAGGCGTTTACTAGGCGGCGGCTGGGCGAACACAGACAGACAGATCGCCAATTCAACCATGCAAAATCACAAGCGAATGCACAAATAAAAACACAATTCGGATTAAGGGAGTTGTAGAGGAGAGCTGCTAGCATACATAATATACTATAACTAAATATTTGGTGGACGAGTTGTTGCTCGAGTTGCGCTTGCATGGCAAATTAAAGTAGACTGTCAGAGTGTGGCTGCGAGAGAGACTGAATGAGGAAGGGGGGAGGAGGTTGCCAACTAAGTTGACTGTTTTACGTGTCTTCCTCTAACCAACCGAGTTTGAAGCAAAAAGTATGCACTAAAGCTCAACATTTCGACGCATTAAAGCAATAAATAAATGCGGATAAATGTTGGCTTTTGTGCTTGAAGGAAATGACCATACACTATGGATTTCTTTACCCTGGTGCTTTACGAAAAAGTAAACACACACGCACATGTAGTCCAACATTTCGCTAGACAGCGCTAACTGGTCCATAAGCGCTAGCTTAGCAGTTCGAACGATGCTTTGGACCATTGAACACTGGACACACTGAACACTGTTAGCACTGATCCAATACTGGCACTCATCAGCAAAGCGGTGTTGGTGGCACGTTGGTATATATGTACTTACATAATTTTGAGTATGTACGGGTATAAACATAACTACATATGTATGTATGTTTGTATGTTAGTATGTGATGGTGTGCCTGATGCATACCGGGAGCGCGTAAATGCTATGTTTATCTTGATTGAGCAGCGCTTTTATGAGTTTAAAGTGAGTTGGCGGCAAAGTCCGCACTAACTTTCAGACATACTCATATCCGATTTGCTTATGCGCTTGGCAACTGGTGCTCATCATCATGCCGATCACTTTAGGGTGGTGGCACAATAGCAGGACCAGCAGCGACAGTCAGCAGCCAATTGCAACAACAACACGCCTGATGATGCGCAAATGCGAGTGTGTAAATAGGTTCAAGGTTATTGTGTTAAATGAGGGGTATGCATATAATTGGTGTGCCGGTAAAAGACTATGACAGCGATGGAATTTATGATGCTTGTGATATTTTTACGCCACACCAGTACTCCCCAGCACAGCACAGCGCAACGCAGCGCAGCTCAGCTCAGCAGAGCACACCACACACAACTACTCCACATAATTGTATAACCAGCTCAGCGGCAGCTGCAATATCAGCTGCATCGCCATCAACGGCATCAGAGCAGCAACAGTTGTAGCAACAAAGTAATATTCTGTCCTTTGGTGCATCAGCGTGTTCGTGTCATCATTACAAATACACGCATTGTTAAATATCATCTATGTACTTAAATAGTTGTAAGTTAACTATATTCTTACAAATATTGTTGTTTACATACTAGATATGTGCATATACATACGTTCTGTCTACACATTATAGAACAGCTACATATTGACACATTTGCACAATTTATTTTTCTTCTAATTATTTAAAACAAATTTTCAATTAAATTATTGTTCATGCCCTAACAAGTGCCTTTATACAAAATGCACAATGATTTAACAATTAAAATTAATAATTTCGAAACTTTTAAAAAATTGTTGAATTTTTTTTAATATGCAGTTTTGTAACTCATGCAATTTTAGTAAAATAAAGTGCAAGTGCCTACAAATCACCACTGCTTTTTGACAATTTTTTAACCCACGTTTATTTTTTACATGGAAAGAATTGCGAAAGAGCTTCAGTAAAAAATTTGTAAGAATCAACCGTAACTTGTAGGCACTTTATTATACTAAAATTGAATGAGCTGCTTACACCAAAAATCTGAGAAATTGTTTTTTTAAAAAGTTCAAAATTTTTTGTTTTTAGTTACATATTTTTAAGTTAAAAAAATGTGCTTTTATTGTTTATGTTAGAAAATGATTATATTTTAATTGGAAAAATATTTTAAAAGAATTAAACGAAAAATCAAGTGTCCAAATGTGGCAATATGTGGCTGTTTTATAATTAATGAAAAGAGTGAATAGCTAATAGTTTTCAATTAAAAAAGAGTTCATTCTACAATAAAAAATACATAAAAACATAAATTCCAAACATTTTAACAACTTTAAAAAAAATTTTAATTCATTTTCTAGAATTTTTTCTGAGTCCACAGTATATTTTAGTACAACAAAATGTAAGTTTTAAGCGGCTAGAACATGACGTAAATTAAAAGAAATACTTTTTTTTGGTGAGGGTGTTCGAAACGAGGGTAAACGGAAATCTTATACTCAAAATTCTGTGGAAAATGTTTGAAGTTGTGATGAAAATCTATCGAATTTCTTTTTTAGTTTTGTAACAGCTTTGGAACATGAATTTATAAAGTTTTCGTTAGAAAGGGGATTGTATTTTTATTTAAAAAATTAAAAACAATATGTGTGCTATGAAATTAAAACGCACCTTATATTTGCAAGCATATAGACTTGTATGAGCATTTAACATTACAATGTTTTACACAAATAGCTGACTTCACTAAGCAATGTCTGCTTAAGTCTAAACACATACATATATATGTACATATGCACATTCATAAATATGTATGTAAGTATATACTCGCATAATAGCACAACAAGCCACGCATAAGGTGCCAAGTGTAATTAAGTTGATAACCATACACTTTTTTAAGAGCCATAATAAAATGTAGTTTATATAGCTAATAGCTGATAATATGCGTACAGACATGAAAAAATTGCAAACGCGTTCCTTTCGCTTTTGTTTCAGTCCAGTAGAACGTTAATGCGTTTGCATGTATACGCTTACTTTGCAGCGTATCTTCTAAATATATAGAAGTACAAAATATTATAAAATGTATACGAAAAAAGGTGAGCAGTCAATGAATACTGCTTTGTTGGTAATAGTAGGCAAATTAGATATTTGCAAATTGAACTACAGCTGAGTTAAATCGTTAAAGAGAATTTGAATTGAAATTATTTGTGAAGAAAACAAATATTGACCATGTTAAAAAAATTAAGAAAAATTAACGATAATTTTATTTTTTTATCCATTTCCTCTAACTAAGGAACAAGTATCTGTTATCTTTGCGAGGGTTCAGTAACAACTTTCAATCAGGTTGTTTAGTTCTTGAATTTATATGTAAAAGAAAATAATTTTTCTCGATATCTGGACGAGTATTTCGTTTGCCGGCTGAGCTTATTGTTCGAAGTCGCCGTAAAAATATTGGTTCAGCAGTTTGTGATACAAAATCAAAACGAACCCGACTGTTTTAATTTTGTATCACAATCTGTGGATCATATATTTCCAAGCCGACTTAGAAGGCATGGGATTTATATGAGAAGTTAGTTGAAACGTCCCAGGTAGTGGGACGCCTCCCAGAAAGGCATGGGATTTATATGAGAAGTTGGTCTAAAACGTCCCAGGTAGTGGGACGCCCTTATATACGAAAAGTGCGAAAAGAGTTTTAACTATTCTATATAGTGACCCGGTCTAGTGGTACTATGCCGCATAATAAGTTTTTCTTGTTTTTGGATCCTAGTAAAGTTTTACCTTAACCCCTTAACCCTTTCGATTCTCCAGCGACACTACTGTCGCATGAAGTGGGCTTCATGTTCAATAGCCCCTAAATCTCTTGAATGTTATAAGAAATATTATAAAAAAGTTCCACACTGTAGTACCATTATAAAATCGTGAGTATTTTGACACGTTTTATGTTTTTCTCATTTATTTGTATATTTATACATGTGTGAAATATGCGTATGGGTATCTCCCCAGCTGAAAATATCAGTGTAAACGAAAAGTCTCGCGTTTTTCATGCTTCCACATATCAATCGATTGCGAAAAAAAGAGAGAAAGATGTTTGATCTTGTTTCGATAACAATGTATCATGGATTCATTTGTGAACATCGGAATCTCAACATAGCCGAAAGCAGTATCACAACTTTATAGATTGCAACCGAACTTAGTTTCTGCGAAATGTATAGCATTGGCATTGTACAAATAAAAGTGATACGACAAGCGATGTAATATGAGAGCAACATCGACAAGTTGTGTGGATATGTTTGAACATAAATTTACCAAAACTTTAAAACGTTTTTTCTCAAAATCACATTTTTGCAACTTGTGTACACGATTTCGGAAAAACTATTTGTTCTATTTGAACCACGCTTCATGCAATTTTAATTGTTTTTCATAATGTAAACAAAAAAAAAATATACAAAAATTTTGAGTTAAAATTTAATTTCCAGATTTAAAACGAGAAAACAAATGTATTTGCGGTTTTTACCGGTTTATTAAAGTTCATATAGAGTGAAATAGTATACAAATTAACAAAATACAAATTATTGCTGTTTCAGTTGAAAATTACAGACGCTATCTTGTACACAATTGGTCCGATTCATCAGCGACACGCTCCAGTGCACTTTTAAATACTTCAAATATGAAACAATTTATAAAATTTCCTTGTCATGAAAAAAATAAAATACCGAAAAATCACCTTTTTTAGCATCACAAGTGGAGACCCCGTTTAAAAAAAAGCATAAACACTGTGTGCACTTGACGACCCTATAATTATCACTCAAATGAGAACCAGGGCCCTAGTGTAGTTGGGTATCAAAAATGACGAGAATTAAATTCACTAACTGACAAATGAAAGCCACATCTTAGCAGACGATTTCTGGGTTTATTGTTTTAATATAATAAATGCGACTCATAATGACGCCATTATTCAATGTTTGGTTTAAATTGTATAATACTTCCTTATCGTGTTAGCACATGTGTTTGTAGCGATGCGACTGGCAGTAACTAACCCATCAGTTTTCATTTGACCCCAGACGTTTTATGCTCTATGTATTATTACAACATTAGTTTAGACAGATTGTGCTCGCTGTCATACTCATAGTACATATTATAAGGCATACACATCGTATTTGGACCTGTTTCAATTGCGACCACGAATGCACGATCAATGAATAATTTTACGCTCATTCATTTGCTGAATTTTTCGCATTTTATTATTTATTGAGTTGATCAGGCTCAACGATTCGTTCAAAAGTGCTGCAGACATTTTTCATATTTGTTTGTGTATTTAGAAATGTGCTTTTATGTATGTACATATGTATGCCGAAACAACAACCACCTTGACGACGCACAGTGGGGTATAGGACCCTCAAAACGGAGATTAATTGAAAAATGAATATTGAGATATCCGATTAATGTTTTATACTCGATTATTGAAGACAAAATTATCCATCATTAGGCAAAGGAATCGATAACATATGTTGCTTATTTCAATTTTTGTGTTGTCTCAAAGTTCGTAATCTTTTTCGATTTTTCCGCGTTTTTGCAAAAAGTGAATTTTTTGTATTTTCAAGTGCAAGTTTTTGTATTTTTGCCATTCAAAAGCGAAATATTATTATGGATCCTTCAACTTCAGGTAATTTCGAACAAAAAAAGCAGTTGCAAGTCGACATTTACCCTGTATAACTAATTTTAATCATTTATGAAAAAAGGTCTAAATTTTAGCCATTCTTGAGAAGTATGTAGAGTTTTAAAATGGTACCGGACAACTTCGTGTTCTGAAATTTATATATTTTTAAAGCTTAGGAACTATACTAATATAATAAACAAAAACATCTTGCGCGTTGTTGCGCCAATTCGATTTTTAACAAATTTTGTAAAAAAAAACGCATGTTTCTGAATACAGTCTTTATATTTTAGGAATAAACTCAAAAAGATTCATTTCTCGGCGTAGTCTTTACAGTATTATTAAAAATGCTGAGGCTTCTCTTCTGTTTTCATAACGTCCATTGTTCCACTGAGATTAGTATATAATGATAAAATCATTTGGCAAAACCCTAGGCCGTCATCTACCCGATTCTGCAGGCCATTAAAAATTGAATTCACCAAAGAGACAGCGAGTATATTGGTGAGAGAAAAAGAACGAGTTGACAAGGAAGCAAACGATTTGGTAAAGTCTGTTCTGCCAGTAGGAGAAAGGTTCGTAAAAGTAAGCCATAAACTAATCTTAGTAATGATCGACGGAAAAGTTTGCAATGCAATCACAGAAACTACATCATCCCAAAGGTGTTATATTTGTAATTCCACTTCTAATGAGTTTAACTCTATTGAAAAAATGATAGCGAATCCTGTTAAGACAGAAACTTTGGAATTTGGTTTGTCTATATTACATGGATGGATTCGATTTTTTGAGTGTATTATACACTTGTCTTACAAATTACCTATAAAAAAGTGGAAAGCTGCATCGGATAATGATAAACAAATTATAGATTCTACTAAAGCCCGCATTCAAAATGAATTTAGAGTCAAAACCGGATTGATTATCGACCAACCAAAGCCTGGCTTCGGAAATTCTAACGATGGTAATACAGCCAGAAGATTTTTTGAAAACGCTGAAGTTTCTGCAGATATTACTAAAATCGATTTAGAACTGATCAACAAAATGCACGTGATACTAATAACTGTTTCTTCGGGTCATGAAATACATTCTGAAAAATTCAGACATTTTTGTCACAACACTGCCAGACATTATGTTAAAATGTATCCATGGTATAAAATGCCTACCACTTTGCACAAATATTTTATTCATGGCCCTGAAATTGTATTGCATGCACTTCTACCAATCGGACAACTTTCAGAGGAAGCCCAAGAAGCTAGAAACAAGGACTTTAAATGCTATAGGGAGCACTTTTCACGTAAATGTAGCCGTGAGAAATCAAATGAAGACATTTTAAACAGGTTTCTACTGAGCTCCGATCCGATCATTAGCAGCAAAATTAAATTACCAAAAAAAAAATTTCAAGCCCTACCAAAATCGATAATAGTATTGCTTATTCCGCCAACTATTTCAGTAAGTGCTGTTCGATCTGATGATAGTGATGATGAAACTGGAGATGCACATACATATTTATTTATTTATTTATTTATTTATTTATTTAAGGAACTAGAGGCTTGCAACTCCGACGACAGTGATTAAACTAAATGAAATGCTAGTTTTTTTATGTATTTGTGCTTATTCAATAATAAAAAATTATAATATTTTAAAATTACGACTTCCCTGAATTAATCTCCGTTTTGAGGGTCCTATACCCCACTGTGCGACGTTCAACCTACGGCCGGCGGCTATGAGTTAAACCAGTAATCGGCCAAGTGTAGCGAGCGTCGAAATATTGAAATCGCAACGCGGCAGTCGATAACTTAAAAAATGCATGGTCGTATTTAATACAACATTTCTTTTATTAATGGCTGGCAATTAGTTTATGTCAAATGTGGAATACATCTATACATGTATGTACGAGTGTAAGGCACTTAAACAGTTGTGAAGATTTTTAGTGCACGTGGTTAAATGTAAGTATGTATGGATGGATGTACACATATCCATTTTTAAATTTAAAGCGACCAGTTTTCTTGCTCACTTGCAAATCTAATCAAAATCAGAAACATACACTCTGTTCAAAAATTATAATACAAACACATATTGACACATTTGAACAATTTATTTATACTCCAATTATTTAAAATTATTTTTCAATTTTAATTCTCTAAAAAATACCATTGAAAGCCACTTTTAAATTTATTAAAAAATGTAGAAGACATTTATAAAAATTTAAACAAAATTTCGAACTTTAAAAAAAAATTTAGAATTTTACGGGTATACAGATATGTAGCTTAGTTAACAAAGTGGAAGTTTATGGTGGCTACGTATTACTACTTACTTTTGACAATTTTTTCACTGACTTTCTCTCGCATATAAAATATTTTCGCGACCTTTCGTTGTATGTTGGAAATTGTCATTGAAAAATTGTCAAAAATTGGTGATAACTTGTAGATACTTTAAACGTGCACTTTCTCACATTCAAATTAAATGAGCCATAAAACTACATACTCAAAAAAAATTTAAAAACTTTTTTAAAAAGCTTAAAATTTTGATGAAATTTTGAACAATAATTTTAAAATTAATTAAAATAATTTTCCCAAATCTGTCAATATGTGGTTGTACTATAATTTATGAACAGTGTATACATACATACATATATGTTTGTATGCATGTATGTATGTATTTATTTAACAACTGATTGACCAGTCATCTTTTAGTTCAACAACATCAATAATTTTATACCGACCCTACGGACTAGCAATTTCATTGAGATTTCCAGCAAAAAATGTCAATTAAATAAATTAGCCAAGGAGTTTTAACAAAAAATGTATTGGAAAATATATATTTTGCACAACTTTGTAAAATCAGCGCTAATTAGTTTTGTAAAATGAGGTTTTGGTTTGACTTTGATTAAAAAATGCAATGCAGTGTAAAGTAATTGCATTACAAGTTTAGAGGAGAATTGGAAACTCAGCATAACACTGTTACTTTTTATGTCATCTCCTTAGGTATGTCTGTAAATGTGTTTTTGTCTGTCTCTGAGTCTCGTTTTAGTGCCGTTTCTGGCCTGTCTTGTATCTGCCTTTCGGTCTCTGTCTCAATCTGTGATCTCTATCTTTTTTTCTGAAGTTGTGATAGCGCTCTATTTTATTTTGACATGTTCGCACATCTCTCTGTCTCAATCTCTGATCTAAATCAGTCTCTGTCTTTTCCAGAGTTTTGCTAGAGCTCTATTCTACGAGTATTATATCCTGCTTGCCTGTCTTTTCCAGAGTTTTGCTAGAGCTCTATTCTACGAGTATTATATCCTGCTTGCCTGTCTCTGTCTCTCTCTGTCACAATTCCAGTTATGTGCCCCCCTTTGGCTATAATATATTCTGTCCTGTCTCTGTCTCTTTCTCTGCCTTAATCTTTGTTATATGTCTGTTTTTGGCGATATTCTATTTTGTCATGGTTTTGCCACTCTTTCTGTGTCGATTACTAATCTCCGTTGCATTCTCTAATCTTTTCTATAACTTTTTCCTAACCGAAACTTTTACATTCCATCTTTTTCTTACTCCAGTAGTTTTAACCTTTCTATTCACAAACTTCTATTTGAAATACCCATTTCAGCATGCTCCAAAATCATCCACGCTAATAATATAAAAGCAAAGTGCTATTCGATATTTATTAAAACAAAATAAAATTTTTTTATAGCTTTAGGCTATTTGAGTTCTTTTAAAATTTCATCTTCATATTCCGCGCTGGACTAACTAATCCTCTACAGGCGCGCATTGAAATTATGCAGTAAAAAGTGTTATTTAAAAAATTTGCTACCTAGCAGAATCAAGTTCGATCATGGCATACCTACAAAAGTATGTTTGAATGTATATATGTATGTATTTGCGATAAGTGAAGAGTTTAAGTTCATATTCTTATACTGGCTGTACTTTGATCAACATACCTTTGCTGTTGGTCTCTTTGCTATCAACGCGACCTTTGTCATCTTGCTGGGATTCCTTTTTGCCACTGTCCACTTCATCGGCGACACGCACACCAACTTGAACTGCAACGTCTTCTTCTTCCTCTTCGTCTTCACCAGTTTCGACGCCATCATCCTCATCATCAACATCGTCATCGTCATCTTCCTCAACATCATCGTCTTCCACATCATCATCGTCATCCTCCACATCGGTCACATTGCGACGATAGTCAATGGTGCGCGTCGTCGATGATGACGTTGATGATGCCGTTGTCGTTACGGAGTTGGGTTTGCGCTGCGTTACGTTGTTGCCGCCATTCCCAATTAGCACGCTGGTCGATTGCACGGACGTCAATGCATCCTTGTGGTATGAATTATGGCGATTGCGTGTCGTTACGCCTGCGGCAGCATTATACGCGTCTGTATTCATTTGCTGCAAAATCGTTGTAGTCGCCTGGCCGCCTGGAAATGTGGCATTGCGTTTATGGCGACCCTTTGATTTGGGAAATGCGACCAGTATATTTAGCCACCACTTTGACTCTTCAAGGCATGTGCCCTTAACGAATGTGACCCGATCCGGTGCGGTGATGGCAATTGAATTGGTATGGCCCGTAATGTCCTCTGCCATGGAAACCTCGAGTACTTTGGTCATATCGACGCAGGCCTGTGGCACAGTTTCGGGCTGTTGGAAAAAAGAGAGAAAATAAAATGTAAATAAGAAACTTATGCTTGAGAGAGCGCTTTAGAAATCTAATTGTAAAAATGTTTCGTGAGAAAAGTTTTTATTGAACTCCCCTTAAGAGAGCAGATAGCCCATTAGCTAGAACGCCTTAAAAGCCACCTACGGCTTTTCAAGCTCTCAGCGCTTCATCAACTCTAGATAAATACATATATGTAGCTGAATTAAGCGCTGAAACCCCGAAAAGCTGGAACTCCTTAAAAGAGATTGTTCAAGTAAATGTTTGTCGCATAAGGTCAAAAAACAAGCTTTCGTTCAGATATTTATTATTGTGTCATCCACTGTTTACCAATTAGTTGGTTTGCGATTTCATTTAAGAGTCTTCTTAAACAAGAAAGAAATCTTTAAGAATGATTTTCGAACAATTGTTAAAAACATTTTTTTCATTGTATGTGTATGCAATAACTCCATCAGCTATTCATATTATTGAAAAACATTTTCTTCCACTTTCGTAAAATTATTATCGATTTCGGTATTCTCTTTTGTTTTATTAAGAGGCCTTTCCCTTCCTCGTCGCACGAGCACTTTAAAAATCCTAAGACAGTTAGCCAAACGGCTCGTTAATATAAATTTATATGGCACGTTTAGTACACTTTTTTTCTTGCAGTGGGTCCTTGCCTTTGGCACATATGAGGTTGTAACCAAAAAAAATAACACTAAACAAAACGAGAAAAATTTTGAAGCAACTATCTTTTCTGCTAGCTGGTGTTGGCCTTCACCGTTGGATTTACACAGGCAGCCGCACTGAGCAGCAAAAGAAATATTGTGGAAAAAACGTTGTAATCCGCAAACAGGCAGCCCAGTTAGCAAGGCTAACAGTCAATAAGCAGCGGGCCACACTCACTTGTTAAACATACACATGCACGAGTAACATATAGCTATTGCACGCAAGCTTTGACAGGTGTTGCAGTAGGGTGCCAATTAGTATACAATTTCATAGTATTTTGTAAAGGCCTAAATTTTGCTGTTGTTTGTTGTTTTTGTATATTTATTGGCTGCATAGATTTTTGTAACGCTGAATTTAGGTAAATCAAATCAGATATTAAAAAAATATTTAATAAAATAAAAAAAAATAGTAAAAAAATACCAACGGGTAATGAAATTGGTAATTTAGAATGACAATTGTTGCATTTGTTTGAAGAAAAAGCCTGACACCTTTTAGTGATATTTTTTTAAGAGCTTTCGAAGCGTATCAAAAGCGCAAGCGCAACTCGAAACGTCGCCAAAGCGAGTGCGGTTGCTTGCGCTGGCGACGAATAACAAAATGTTTATTGCTTATGAGCTGTGCAAATTTATTTAGCTTTGTAAAAAATTATCATTTATTTGAAGTGGTTTTCCTCCTTCCGTACATTTGTTTTGCTTCAACTTTCACACAATGAAAGTCGTAATAGGAAAACCGAAAAGAATTTAAATTTATAGGTTTTTAAAATTAACTAGTTTTTTTAGTAGCTAGCGTTAAATAAAACATTTAAAATGTCACCGTCTTGAACTTCACTTTCAGCGTATCGCCTCCTTGTATACATATACATATGTTTGGTGTATACAGTTGGTAAACTTAGTACGGTAAGAGTACATAATAAGCGTAGTCCCTAGTATTAACACCAAATCAAGATGGCAGAAATTCGTTCAACAAGTAAGAATAACACCACAAATATTGCAGGCGAGATGATCGACAAGAGAAATACTACGAGATGACATTATATCTTAAAAACAGTTTGAAGTCAGAAGCTATCGAAGTGAAAGTGTGCGGATTTATGACACACCCAAAGCTCATAGACACACGAAAATATCATCAGAGGCTGCAAAAGGATCCATCCATGGTTCAGATTTATTTATACCAAATATAAAAAGTGGGATACTCTTACTACATCGCGGTCGTTATTACAACCCCAAATAGTTAAGAGCTTGTACCTAATTCCCGATATTCGTCGGGTGTGCTGAACTCAACGATTTTACTCTTTCCTTAAGAACATTATAATCTTTCTTTTAAAATATATTTAAAAAAAAAAATATTTACATATGTATGTATAAATTCATATGTGTATGAATGTAGACTTATTAATAATTTTTGTCTCTTTTTATCTTCCTTTTCAAGCAATGACTTTACTCTTTGCACGTGCAATATAGTATCTCAGCATATCTTTCCACGCAAATGTTTAATACACTAATTGACCAATTTTCAATTTGATAATTTTGTGCAAATGTATGTACACATCAAGACATTTCATTTGATATATATGTTATTTCTGTATTTCTGTAACTATAGTAGTTAAGTCAAGCTAAGCGACGATTCTTTTGATTAAAACTCAAGAGTGGTAATAGAAGACCTTAACTTCAACAATATTGAAAAAATAGTATTTAATCCCCGATAATCGGGTGTGCTTGACTTAACGATTTCACTTTTTTCTTAAGTACAGTTACAATCTTTCGTTTAATGTAAAAAAGCAATTTGAAAATTTGTATATCTTTCTACCCAAATATCTCAGGGACTAATTATTTATTTATTTATTTAATCTATGAAACTTATAAATTAAATTATAAATTAAAAGAGTGAACTAGCTTTACCACAAAATGCTCAAACGTGGGATCCAGCCAACTTAATGCCACTTTTAACAGACTACACTTTCCTACTAAACACTTGACGGTAATACCTGGGGGGTTGCTATGCAGACGGTAGGAGATTTGATGAGGGATTAAATCATGTAAGACTTAAAAAAAAATTCTTAAAAGATTAAGAAAATTGCTCAAAGTGCCAGAACATATACATAGTTATAATTAAAATTTGTATACATATATTCCCACGCAAATATTTTGGGAACTAACAAACCGATTATTTTGTGGAAATGTATACAACAAGGTCATTCGTTTGATATACAAACATATATTTCATCTCTGTAACTATTGTAGTTAAGTCAAACTAAGCGCCGCTTTTCAAAATATTTATATACATACTTAGGTAGATATATTTGTCTCAATAATTCTGCTGTTTAGAAAGGTGCTTAGGACTGCTTGAAAATTAGACCATCGCGGTCATCACCACTAGCAGAGATGGTATTGAGGTTTCTGTCGACATTACTACTGTGTTATTGCTTCTAGTTTGCTCAGCGAGGGCTGGTAAAAATCCCCAACATGCGTAAATTGCTAAGTTAATTTTGACATTAGTGATAACGCGGGTGGGGAGCTGCCTTGAACTACTTAGGTACACCGCTTCTAAGGTGTAACAAAGGCTATGGTATTGTTTCATATCTAAGGTGTCCTTATTGAGGTGCCATTATCGGGGTATAGCTAAACTTTATACTATTCTCAAACTATTTGAAGCTATTGTTGTTGCCCTTTTAAAGTATTCCATATCCTCTACAATTTCTAGCACGCAATATGGGTTCTCTTAAGGAAAATATACTATAACTAACTTACAGAGAAATTATGCATACTGATGTTATATACATCGATTTTAGTAAAGCATTCGACAGAGTAAGTCACTCTTTACTCATCCATAAACTCGATCTCCTGGGTTTTCCCCCTAATCTTTTTGATTGGCTATCTTCTAACCTCAACGACAAAACACAACGAATCCTTTTTATAAATATTTGCTCGTGCATGCTCGTCATGTATCTTCAGAGGTTCTACAAGGTAGTCACCTTGGTCCGATTCTGTTCTTCCTCTTTATAAAAGACATTCCTTCTGTAGTTAAATACGCAACAATTTTACTATATGCGGATGATGTAAAACTTTTTAGGTCATTTAACACTGTTGATGAAAGGTCTTTACTACAATTAGACTTAAACAGTATGTATAATTATGGTATGACAATAAACCTTCAAAAATGTAAAGTAATGTGTTTTTCTCGAAGGACGGTTCAAACGGCTTCTTATGATATACATATGTAACTATAGCCTGAAACAGGTGTTCAATATTGTTGACCTAGGAATCACAAAGGACCAAAAACATAACTTCAATCTTCAAATCAACGCTACAGTCAGCAAAGCTTACAGTGTTTTTGGGGTAGTGAAACGATGGTCAAAATAATTCAGTGACCCCTCCATTACGAAAGCCCTTTTCACGACGTTGGTAAGGCCAATATTAGAATATGGCTTCATCGTTTGGAACCCGTACTATCAGTTTATTCCTACCAGATTGAGTCAATTCAAAAACAATTTCTGCTTTTTGCTCTAACAAAGTTTCGCTGGGACTCTCAGAATAACCTGCCACCAAATCTTAGTCGCTGAAAACTTATTATTCTTTCTACGCTAGCGAGTCGCAGAGAAATGTTAGGTATAGTATTTATGGCCAAGTTGCTGACAGGCTTGATTTTCAGCCCATCTATTCTTGCCGAAATAAAGCTAATTGTTCCCATCCGAGTTTCAAGGCATTTCCGGCCTCGTTTTCTGAAAACATACAAAAATAATTTTGAACTAAACGAGCCACGAGCCGTATTTTATGTCAGGATTTTAAAACTCACTCCGCCTAAGGTAGGGCTGCCATACGTCCTGGTTTACCAGGATTTGTCCTGGTTTTGCACGAATTGTCCTGGTGTCCTGGTCAACCCTTAAATTGTCCTGGTCTACTGTCAAATTGTCATGTATGTGAATAAATAAAATGAAAAAATAAAGCTTTTCTTTTTTCAGATTATTGTTAGAGCGGATTCACACTTGTCAAGTACTTGAAAGCAAGAGAAATTTCCCCTGCTTCTCACCCCTCTCATCCTATGCGAGCAGAGTTGCTTTCAAGTACTTGACAAGTGTAAATCCGCTATTATGAAAAAATGTTCATCGCTAGTTTAATCGAAAATCGATAATAAAATTTGTTTCTTCTCTATCATATTGAACATATGATTTATGCATTGCTTGTGAACGTGGATTTGTATTGCTCGTAAGTTTTTCTATTTTCCGTTTAATAAATTTCATTTAAATGTTATTTCATTCTTCTGTAGCAAATGCCAAAAACAAAGTGCAAATTTTTAGACACCTACACAGCTGAATGGTCGTATATGAAAAAAGGAAAAACTGATGACACTGCGTATTGCTCGATATGTGGATTTGACATTAACATTGCAAATGGTGGAAAGTCAAGCATTCAAGGTCATGTGAAAAGTGCTAAACATCTTTCAAAAATAACAATTGCTTCATGTTCAAAAGATATTAGTTTTTTTATGGTTAAGAAGAATACACAACTTGAGCATTTGATAAAGGTTGCTGAAATCACAAGCGCCTACAGAATTGTAAATCATCATCAATCATTCAGCTCATTGGATTGTACCACAAAACTGGATGCCGTATTATATCCAGATTCAAAAATCGCCGCAAAACAATCGAACGTCAGAACAAAAGCAACAGCCATCATAAAGAATGTTTTGGCACCACATTCAGTTACAGAATTCACTAAAATACTAAAAGATCATGTTCCATTCTTTGGAATATCTACCGATTCGAGCAATCACAAAGCACAGAAAATGTTCCCCCTGATAATTCATTATTTTACGGAGAAAGGGTTGGAAATAGAATTATTAAAAATACAGTCATTGTCAAATGAAACATCCGAAACAATAAAACATACTGCATCGATGCACTAAAAACAGCTGATATTCCACTAAAAAATCTTACGGCTTTTGGTGCAGACAACACAAACGCGAATTTTGGGGGCAGACAAAGGAATGGCGTAACTAACGTTTTTTAAAGTTGAAATCCGAATTGGGTCGAGAAATAGAGGGCATTGGTTGTTCTGCTCATATCCTCCACAACACTATTTCACGTGCTACAGATGTACTGTCAATTGACATTGAACGGTTAGAACTGAACGATTGAAACAGTTTTGTGAAAACGCACAGGTAATATTTAACGAAATACTCTCCCATACAAGAAGTCGGTGGTTGTCACTTTTGCCTGCAATAGAGCGTATATTTCAGCTTTGGATACCGCTCAAAGAATTCTTTGAGGTTGAAAAAGGAGCAGCGAAAGTAATTACTGACTTTTTTAAAAATCCGTTAGCAGAACTATATTTCACATTCATACACAGCCAAGCATTTGTAATTGAGAAACAAATCAAAAAAATTGAAAAGCGAAATATTTCAGTTATGGAAGTTCAATTAATTTTAAGTGAAACTATATGTGATATGAAAGACAGATTTGAAAACAATTTTATTGGAATTCAAACACAAACAGTTTTGAATAATTTAAAGAACAGATGTTTGAATGATAAAATTTCTGATTTTGAAAATGACGTTAAAACTTTTTTACGACTTCAATTAACTACTTAGAGGATTGGGTGGTCCCCTTAAAAAAGTATGCAATTTTTAATTGGATGACATTAAAAAATATACCTGAATGGACTGACGTTCAAAAAACGATAACTTATTTACAAGAAAAAAATATTATTTTGTCTGATGAATCCTTCCAAGAAGTTTCTTATCTTAAGTCATTTTTAGAGATAAATAAAGAATATCTAAAGTATAAGGATACAATTAAAAAATGGTTATATTTTTTTGAAAAAACTTCTGAAAAGGAGCGAAAAGAAAATTTGTTAAAGATAGTATAATATTTATACGCAATGCCCAGTCATAATGCTTACGTAGAACGTATTTTTTCATTAATAAGTTCACAATGGACCAAAGAAAGAAATTCTTTAAATATTGATACATTAGAATGTATCATTCAATGTAAGTTTAATTTTAATATGACATGCTATGAATTTTACAACTATATCAAAGAAAAAACTGAAGTTTTGCGCAAAGTTCAAAGTTCAGAGAAATACTAAGACTTATAATGTTAAAATGAATAGCCTTTTTTTCGAATACATGTTTAAGTGAACTGTTAATTTTTTTTTCAAATAAATGTTTGATAAATTTATCAGTAAAAAAAATTTTTGGTTTATTTTTATAAGTGGGAAATTTTTGGGTAAAGTGTCCTGGTGAGCGGAGTCAGAGTTATGGCAGCCCTAGCCTTAGGCTCACTTTTTTACGTCATCTCAGTGTTATGTCTTCTACGTCTTGTTTTCCTTGTGGCCGCTGTGTTCGAGGTTCGAATCTCAGGCAGAGAAAGAAAAGTCTAAACCATAAAAAAGTTGTTTTCTAATATTATTACGTCTTGTTTTTGCGTAGCTTGAGGAGTACTCTGGAATATAAATTATTATGAGTACCCTGCGTTCCTTCTGGATAACCATGCAAACGGACTATTAGAAATAATCGACTGAATTTTTGCATGTCCGGTTACCCGATAAGCGTTTTGCGACTATTTCTAAAAGAAATCGTGCACTTTTACTAATGCATCCTTTACAAGATCGCGAAAATCAGGAGAAGACAGCTTCCAACCAAATTGTGTCAATAAACAAGCGAGAGTGGAGTAACTACTTACCTTAAATGTTTTCGTTATGTTTTTACAATAGCAAGTATGGTATATAATAAAATTTAAAAATCCTAAATGGCAAATTAAAGTCATAAATATTCGAGAGCTGTCAGTCGCAGAAAACAGGTTTGTTATGCTCTTAAAACTAATTATTTTTTGTTATGAATGGTGCGAGCCCGTAAACATTAAAATTTGCATTTTTGAACAGCATGTAAATATGTATGGCATGCGTTCGGATATATGTATGTAGACTTGTATATTTATATGTTTATATTTAAATAGCAGTTTTCAGCGTCCGGCTGACTGGACAATCGACTTGGCATGGTTCGGCTGTGCAAAAAATTTCAGATTTTTTTCTGTTTGCATATCAGCGAAGATATGTTTGAGTACATAAATTTGATTATGCGTATTTATGTAGATATGTATATACTTTTACGTATATATATGTTTGTAGTGTATCTGTTGATATTAAGTAATAATTATGGCACAGACAAATTATGCATAATATGCAGGGGAGCTGGTAGGTATGGCCTTTTTAATAGCGTTTGGTAGTAAGTTAAATTTTTTATTTAATTTTCTGTTGTTTCGTTTTTGTTTTTCTTTTTTAGTTAAAGAATGCAGCACAATAATGATATGTCGTTCGCAGCTCTGAAAAAAAAACACGTTTTGCTCTTATTTTCTGAAGTTCTACTCACATGTTCATCTACCGAATATGTCAGTTCACCATCGTCGTATAGGACAAACCATCGCCGCTGCCATCTCTGAAAAAAAAAAAATGCGCATGAGAATTAGTTCAATCGACTTTATTCATTTTCATTTATAAGTAAATATTTGTAAAAAGAAGGTACATATTATAATTTAGAAATAAAAAAAATGCGTAATTTTTTTTGTGAAACATAAGGATTTATCTATCGAAATTCCAGTTAATAAACTTCAAACGAGAAGTACAGTATCTAGACACATATAAGTTTAAACTGAGCAAAGAGAGTTGGTGTACATAGAAGAAAAAGTATAAAAGAACAAGACTACGAGCTTCTTATTTGACTCTCCACCAGTTCGTGTATGTTGTCTTTTGGTTCTGCCAAGCTTCAAAAAACCAAAAAAAGGAGGGGAATGTAACTTTTCATCTGTCATATATTTAGAAATATTGGAGGTATAATTTTGTGAAAATTGATTTAAGGATTGTTTTTATACCCGAGCGTACTTGTACACTTTGTTCGCATAACGGTTGCTTGTAACAGCATAACGGAATCAATATAGATGTAGACATATACATACATATATACCAAAATGCTCAGAATTAAAACAGACGTCGATTTAGCGATGTCTGCCTGTCCGTCCGTCCGTCCGTGCAGACGATAACTTGAGTAAATTTGAGATATCTCAACGAAATTTGGTACATAGATTGCTCTTTGGACAGGGTAGGTATTTAAAATGGTCAAGATCGGTCAATAACCACGCGCACCTCCCATATAACGGAAATTTTTGAAAACAAAGTTATAATACCATTGTGTACAAGTACGCTCGGGTATAAAAAGAGGCGTAATTTATTTTAAGTTTTTTTTTTTAATTATTTTTGATTTTACCTTTAATTATTGTTGATATTGCAGTAAAATCTAAAATAATCAAGAGCTTTTAATTTCCAAAGTGGCGAACAAAGAACAACCGCCGTCATATATTTATATTCTTTTATTTTAATAAATAAATCATACGCACTGTATAACCTAAAAATAGCGCTTATACATAGCTCGTGCCACTTTAAATATGCAAAAAAAAAAAAAAAGAATTTACATATTTATTGTTCATGTTATATGTACATACACATCTGTATGCAAATTAAAGTTGACAATATGTGCATCAAAAATTGTGCCAATTTTCTCTCGCATTACTTATTCTCATTCTAGCATAGCCTAGCCCCAAAAATCAACGATTTTTTTGTGCGGTTAATGCCGGCTTTTTTTTATATGTAAGCAAATCAACGCAGCTGCATAAACAAGCCCACACATATTTTCGTATGTAATTGTGGCAAAAAGAATAAATGACAATTTTTCATTTGCATGTACATACACACATTTTTTTGTTTTTGTTTTCATATTTTGTGTTCATCATGCCACATAAAAATGTTTTCGAGTGCAATTACAATAACTCATAAATCTGCAAAATGCGTTCAACAAGAAGAAAAAAAAGTTAAAAAAAAAAAATTATAATAACTAAACAACCAAACGCTTGTCAATGCTGCGTCTGCATATGTTTACACATAACATACGTACATATGTATGTATGTATGTATGTTTACATGTGTCTGTCTTTATACTGTATACTTATGCAGATGAAGTGAGAAAAAACCCCTATGAAATCAATGTTGGTCGCACACCAACGCCTTCACAGACAAAATGTAATCAGCATGTAAATAACAATAACAAAAACAACAAATATGTATGTACATATGTATGTAGTATATCAGCAACTTCATTAGCAACACTATCATTATCGTCAGTAAACAACAAATATTGCGTTTTGAGGTTAGCACGCTGAATGTTTGTTTGCTTTGTTCCTGCCTTTGTTTGGCTGGTGGGTTGTACATTCATATGCACCTAGGCGTGTTCCTATGTATGTATGTACATATGTGCTTGTGTCTGTAGGTGCTTCAGTTGAATGCGCGTTTGTTGACTTTTTTGTTGTGAACTCTTTTTCCTGTGTGTGTATTAACTGTTGCCAAGGTGCGCATGCGCGCGAATGATTTAAATTGGCATTTGCATAAAACTCACAATAAAGAGTGATTTCCTTTTTGAATGCAAATGCGTTTTATTTGATTTGTGGCATGTGCGCGCGGTACAATGTAACATGCGCTACACCACATTAATTACATATGTACATACATATATGTGTACGTACCTATATACTTTATTAAATATACTTGCGGTGAAACACCAAACCAGTCAAAAAAAATACTAGTTAACAACTAGAATTTCCATATTGAAATCGAACTTGTCCGAAAAAGCCCAGACTTTTACCAAATACAAAATGTATAATAATAATGAATACTTGTATTTTTATTTAAGTTGATGCAACAATTAACAGGAGTTATTTAAAATTTAATAATGAAAAATTAATGAAAAATAATTTTATTTATTCTTTGGAATGATACCAACCGTGAAGTATTTAAGTATTTAGTTTTCCTTTCTATCAATACTAAGGAGATGTAAAACTAATTATTAGCAAATCTAATACTGTTTAATAAAAATGCTTAATATTTTAAATAAAACTCAATGTTTGGTCCATGATTGGACAAGTATTCCTTTGTATATTTTGTTCTAGTATGAGACTGGTGCATATCTGGTCCAAATATGACAATTTCCATCTCGTAGGATATCCCATTGTTAAAAATACCAGTTGCTTGTTAGGAAAAAATACAGTTGGCTGAATAGTTGAGCTTGCGATGCAGACTAGTTGTGAAGTAGGTTACAACTAGTTCATTTGACTACAGGGATGTTAGCGTGCATACTAGGGATGTCAATTTTGGGGATTTTTGACATCTGAACAGTGATTAAAAATAATTTTATTTATGCAGGTGCATTTGCTTCTGTAATATCTTTTGGTATTAGAAGTATACATTATTTTTTATGTTTGTCAAATTTTACGTTTATTTGTTTTTAGTTATTGAAAATACCAATAAATACATTCATACATTACAACAAATCGTTCTCTTTGTTATATTAATGTTATTTTGTATACCTCTATAATGCAACGATTACTAGCGTGTTACATTTTTTGATAAATTAAAAATTACGAATCAAAACTTCGTGAAATTCGTGATCTTGGGATTGTCCCATTTAATATATGCAGTGGAGAAGCACTGTTGCGCCTCAACACTTGTTGGTTGGATTGTCGACAAAAAGTTAAATGCCCTCTATAGGAAATAGCCTTTATCGCCTCATTACAAAAACTATCAATTTCTTTTACCAAGCCTTCTGATAAATATGCCTTTCGAGGAGGATATTCTCCAGCTAAATATTAATGGCAAGGGCAAAACGAATTCTTGGGAGTTCACAAGCCTAGTTTTTTGTCGTATTTGCTAGTTGTTTTTGTTTCTCATGTTAAATTTTCTTATTTCAATGCAACTCTGTAAGGTATGTTTATTCGATCGGCTCTTTCTGTTTTAAATCATTTTTGGTTTATTTTTGTTTGAAAAAATGTAATAAAAGTTCAATGGGGCGTATAACGACCTTTCATATGTATTGCAAATAACACGGATTGTGAACTCTCTAAAGGCTTTGTTTTGCCCTTGAAAGGGAAATTTTTGATGATACAAAATTTGAAAAAATAATGGCTATTAAATTCACTGTTTTCTGCAATTCCAGGAATTGAATAGACTTATCCCGGATTTCGGGATCCCGGGATTGACATGCCTAGTTCATACGTGTGTACTAGGAATGTCAATTTTTGGCATTTTAATTTGTAACTTTTAATTTGTCAAAAAATTACAGCACTTCTGTAGTCGTCCTATTATAGTAGTATTTAAAATAACATAAATCGGGTTTAATAGAGAAGAACCCTTTGCTGTAATTCATGTATATGTTGATTGGCCTTTTCATTACAAAAAAAAATATACGTAAAATTTGACCAACATACAAAGTAATTTATTCTTCAAGTACAAATATACGAGTACATATTTGGTGTAGCTGCAAATCCGTATACAATAAAATTATTTTAAATCGCAGTTTGAGATCAATATAAACAACCCGATTCTGGTTCTTATTAAATCATCATTTATTTATGCTCGAAATTGAAAATTTACCAAGTTTTATGTATTTTAATAAACAAACTCGTTTTTCTTTGCTTAATTATTTATATAAAAAATACTATTGTGAATTTTGAATATTTGTATATATTTGATAGCACTATGCAACAAAGCAAAATTTTTGTTATCACTGGGTTCACAGTGTGTAATTATGATTCGCCACCTTAAAGCTATTTGAAATATTGAAATAAAATTGTTCTATCACGTCAAGTTTAGTAGTGAATCTCATTTATTAATTTTACTTAAAATTATATGAAGCGGTGACATAATTTGTTATTCTACAATAAAATTTTTTTTTTGAACGATTGGCTTTCCTGTTGTAGTTAGTCAGTAGTGGCAGTATCCCTCTGGATGCAAGCATGGCTGGCTCCCATCTACCCTGATAACGCTTCTTGTACTCTGCAATTTCTTGATGAAATCTTTCATTGCGTTCATCACTTACTGAACCCATGTTTTGATATATGCTTGTGTCCTAATGCTGACATTAATCCGTCAATATTATTGCAGAACACTAATCCTTCTTCTTTTGAATAAAAGGTAGCTAAGGTAAAGTGACGTTTTCGATAAGCTTTAATTTTAACTCCAGTTTGCAATAGATTCCATTGTATTAATCCCGAGCATAATATTTCAAATTTTTCTTTGGTCAAATCTCTAACAAGGTCATTAGTTGTTATTGACTAATCAAATGTGATTCTGAATTTTATTCATCTTTAAATACTACTTCGCTATTAGAAACGCCTGCTTTATAAACTTGATAAACTTGACGAAATACAAAATCTTTCCGGTACTGGAAAGTCTGGAGAATGTGGTAGCGGCATTGACACTGATGACATAGTAGCAGACTTCACCGAGTGTTTTAATTTTTTTGAAAAACCTTTCATAGTTGTTAAACACAAGTAACAGTCGTATACGTGATTTTTGGGTTCACACCACTGCATTGGTACACCAAAACGCATCTGTTTAATATTACCCTTGTACCAACTCGTCAAATATTTATAACATTTTTAACAATACACTTTCGGCACCCATGATTTGTTTTGATTTCTAATGGCAATTCCAAAATAAGCTTCATAACATTTTTTTTCACTTTTACGAGTAAATTGACCACAAACACACGACATTTTACAGATTTACGAATAATCTAAATGTTTCGATGACTTTTGTAAACACCAATGATGACTTTTGTAAACACCAATGATATATGTTTTGGGACGTGATATCTAAATATGAATTTGTTTTCAGTTGTTTACTAAGTATACTTAATACGAACCAACACCCGAGACAGTAAATATAATATGAAAATCAAGTAAAAATTAAATGCATCACCTATTATATTTTGAGCAAGGGGGAATGATCACTTTTTTTAATCAAAATGCGATCTCAAAGAAATTAAAGCATGTGTGTTATACTCCAACCTGCACTTAAATTTGTTGCATATAAAACCTGTATGGCCCCATTTATAAAAAATTATTTTACCAAACCTTCTGGTAAATTGTATGCCATTCTAATATTTTAGACTTTCTCCACCTTAACCACCTATTCGTTAGTGTTTTTAACATCGCTTTCATAGTAAGGCTTATTTTCTACTTCACAAAGTCATAGACAGGATTGTCCTCTGTTGTTTGATTCTTGGAAGGAGTTTATTAACAAATTTTTTACTCAAAGTAGATTTATTAATTTTTATTTCCTCAGCATAAAATTTAAAGCAATGCCACATTTAAATAAGTCCATGTTGCGAGCGCATTAAGTTTCAAGAGTAACTTTGACTAAGCGAAGCTGTTTTATCAAATAGTGTTACAAATAATGCTTTGTTTCGCACTTGAAAACAAGAAACTTACAATAAAATTTGTATAAATATACATTTCTATTAAATTAATTGTTTTCAATCCCGGGATATTCGGGAGTTAAAACAGACCGGGATTCCGGAATACACTTTCCTAGTATATACATATGTATGTAAATTGAGAATAGCTGCCTCAATATTCGTATAGTTTAAAATAATTGTTTTTTTTTTTTAGTATGTATCGGATCGAATGTGTGATTGTAAAAAAATACATTTTAGTTCTTATTGCACATATTTACAGTAATATGTATGTAAATTTTTTAATATGCATACCATATGTTATACACAGTGTTGGAAATATATTCGTATATTTTTGTGCTACTTTTTTCGAAATCAGCTGTTAATTAACTTGAGCTTATTTATTTATGGCCGCTGTGGTCGAGTTGGTAGCAGTGCCTGCTATAACTCGATATTCCGCTGAGTTCGATCTCAGGCAGGGCAAGCAAAATCTTAATAATCAAAAAAGTTTTCTTCTAATAGCAGTCACCCCTCAGCAGGCAATGGCAAACCTCCGAGGGTATTTCTGCCATGAAAAAGCTTATCATATAAATTCATCTGCCGTTCGGAGTCGCCACAAAAATGTAGGTCCCTCCAATAGTGGTATATGTATAATATAAAGATGCATACCCACAAATGATAGGAGAAGCTCGGCCAAACACTGTTCTTGAATTGAAAAATTAATAGTATCGTCGTTTGCGTTGAAGCATTTCTGAAATTTCCGTGATAAGTTTTGACTAAGTATGGTAAAAAAAATCATTGCTGTGTCCCTATTATATTTTGCAACACTGTGTTTATGAATTTTCGGGTCAGTAGACTGTATTCAAGAATTTAAAAAATATTAATAGACTGCAAAATTACATACGAAAAAGAATTGTTTCTAAGTAAGAAATTTTTATGAAAAATATTTAATTATTATACATTTTGTAGTAAGTCTAAAATTTTGCATATTAATTGAAAATAATATAATTAAAATTATGAGTAAATAAATTATACTCAGTCGTGAGCCTAAAGTCTTCAAATATTTTATATTTTATTTGTTTGCCTTGGAATATGAACCACCCTAATGTACATACATACATACGCGACGTTCGGCATGCTCACATCTTTGCCTGGTTGTTATGAGGCATCCTACATACATACATATGTATGTATATACATACATACATACATTCATTTATACTTATACACATTTTAATATTCGCATTCGCATGCTTTGATTGCCGCGCAAATGTGGCCGATAGTATTGCAAATCATAGAGACATATGTATGTATGTACATACATATGTATGTAAATGCAAATATTGCAAGTGTTGTTGTTTTTCTGTTGTCGTCGTTCTATTGTATGTTGTTGTTATTGTGGTTGTTTGCAATTTGAGGTTCCAACTGAATTATAGCGTTTCACAAAAATAACATTAGCGGCAATGTGCAGAACAATAATTTCCCATTTCAACAAGTCAACGAAAAATATTAACGAAAGCAACTTTGTTGCAGCACGCTTGTTGGTTGCAACTGCGTCGAAGACTCTAAATATGTACATTGAAATCTAAACGTGGAGAGGAGAGTGTAGGAGGTTGGGTATAGTTTTTTGGTTTATAGGCATTAGGTATGTTGTTATTGAAAAAAAAAAATTTTAATAACACGTAAAATGCTTAAACTCGCGTACTTAATTATAGACTATTGCGCATACTTACATATATAAACATATAAACATACATACATACATATGCATACATATGTACATATGAAGACATGCCAGTATAACTAATTTCTAAAAAACGAAAAACGAGCAAACAAATAAATTTAGGGATATGGAAAACGAAAGTATTATCAAATTTTATTATATATTTTTTGATTCAAAATATAAATTTTAATGAATCTCTGTTCGGTAGAAACATTGTACATAAATCCTTTTCAAATTTTTTGGATAGAATTTTGCGTGTTTTGTAAAAAAAAATATATATTTTAATTGATAGCATTAATCTGATTAATACATTGTTTAAGAAGAGCTAAACATGTTTAAAACAAAGATATTAATATCTATGTTCTTATAGAAGAACTTTATTTTTTTTTCTAATTAATTAAATTTATTTTTTAAGTAAAATATGGTTCATTCTGTAAGAAAACCCGTAAACATCCATTGTTTAAACTATGTATTTAGAAAATTAACAATGACTTAAAATTTTTTTTAATGTTTTTTGAGTATGCATTTTTTTGGCTCATTCAATTTAAGTCTGAGAATGTGCAAATTTCAAGTGTCTACAAGTAATCACCGATTTTTGACATTTTTTTCTTCCATACAACGCAAAACTGGAAGGAGTTGCGAAAGAGCGTCAGTAAAAAAAATTGTCAAAACTCAGTGGTAACTCGTGTCCACTAGAACCTTGCACTTTATTAAAATTTAAAGAACTACATAGCTGCAGACACAAACAAAATTTTGAAAATTGTTCTTTTAAAAAGTTCGAAATTTTGGAGAAAATTTTGATAAATGCTTTTTTTTTATAAATAATTACGTTATTTAAAATAATTGGAGGTTAAATTAATTGTCGAAATGTGCTATAATTTGTGAACCGAGTATGTATAAAATAATCGATTGAAACCGGCGGAGGTATCAAAATATCAAAACAAATTTTAAAATGCTGTTTCATAATGAAATCCAACAACAAATTAGGTTAAATAAATTAACTTAAATATTAATGAAACAGATAGTTCAATAGTTTGTTTCATTTTAAATGAAAGTAAACGCGCTTATTTGAATTTGAAGAAAATTTAATTATTAAATCTCAAAAAATGTTTAGTTCAAGTTCAAATTTGTTTACTGGAGGTGCCGGGGTTTGAACCCGGGACTTCTCACATGCGAAGCGAGCGCTCTACCACTGAGCTACACCCCCAGATGTGCCCACCTTGCCCAATGATTCTTTTCTCATTTAGCCAATACAGTCAATAACCAACAAGTGTTCTGGTGGAAACGTAGTCTACTCACCACATTAGAGACAGCGCATGTGCAAACAAGCTAAAAATAGAATGCGATATTATTGATAAAAAGGTGAATAGAAGAACGCAAGAGCAAAGAGAGAGCCCTTAACTTTGGTTAAGTGTTGTCAACTCTTTACACAATTGCCCAGTCCATTGAATGAAATTTTCATTAAAAAAAGAAAAATTATAGAATTTCATTTATGCGATTTCCTTAATTATGCAATACAAATTAAAATTTTTAATCCATAGAAAATTTTAATTCTTTTCACTGGGTAAATAGGCTGTTGTTGACTATACATTTCGTTCTTTGCAGTGTCTCCATGTACCTTTTAAGCTGTTTTAAATATGCACGATTTACGGTAGTAATAACGTATAAGAGACAATTTAGATTGGGTTTTTTCTTATTTCATTTATTTTGAGGATTTCAATAAAAGTCTTGGCCGCTAGTTTTGGCATAATCAAAAAACTTATCAGCTTATCAAGGCCACTATGTATATACTCGTACGGGTATATACTAATTTTTTTACATTAAGATTTTGAAAATTTTATTCAGTGGAACAAATTGAGGTTAGCAAAAGTTAGGTCGATTCTGAGAGTGAGGGGTGAAAATAGAGGCTAAATTAGAAGACTCATATGGCGGCGTTTGTTTATGTTAGTTCGAATTTTTTTTAATCGACCTTCGAACTTTGCAGTTAAATGCCGATTTTCAGCATATTGTTTATATGGTTTTTTGGCTATAACTCGTCGACTAATTGAAATTTTTTTAATCTGTTAAAACCAAATTATTGCTAGAGACCTGTGAAACAATAAAAATTAAGAAAAAAAATTGATTTAGAAAAATTGTATAGGCTTACCGGCCACCGAACAGATCATCAGGAGCCTGCTGACTTCATCGGGACAGAGCTATGTAAGTTTGACATTTCCTTTTATTACATGTGTATGTACATACATATACATATATCTATTGCAGTTGAAATAGACAGCTTAGCTTTATTTCGTATTTTGTTTACATAGCATTTTCCATTTATTCTTAATCACAATAATTAGGGTGACCAGATTCCCATTTTTCATTTAATTCTGAATATAATACTTTTATAAAAGAAATACGTATTCTTTTTTCTTTGTTTGTGAATATACATTAATTTAAGCATGATAAGCTGTAAAAGTACTTATACTGAATTTATAAATAAATATTTTTAGAATTGTAATCGATGCCAAAATGAAACTTTAAATATTTTGTTATTGTGAGATGATGTGAGCCTTAGGTTTGCAAGTTTGGTTGGGTTCGGCGATAAAGACAAGTTTATCTCTTTGGTTGGGTAGGGGAGAACGGAGCAGCGAGAGTGCGGCTACTTCAATGGGTTGATCGAACAGATTTTCATTCAATTTTCATGATCCGTCCGTATTATTTTAATTAGTTATTTTTGGGGTAATTTCTTTAGTTTTTTTGTCGTCTGATTTTTTTTATAAAATGTGCATGATTATCTTTTTGGAATGATCAAGGACTGCATAAATGTAGAGAGCATGAACCACCCCAGCCGACGAGCTAAGGACCAGGCTAAAGCTAGCATGCACAGCTTCTCTACAAGCCCCTCCGGCGAGTTGATTTCATTACACAGCATATCGAAAACAATAAAAAGAGTTAGAAAAGTTCTTCAATGTGAATGATGCAAAAAATTTCGCTTATTGCAACGATATCGAAAAGTTAATGGAGACGATAGGGTTAACCTATAAAAAAGATGATTGGCGTTTATTCATCGAAAGTTCACTAATCAGCTTAAAAGTTGTGCTTTTGCACAAGACGAATAGAATGCCTTCTGTTCCAATTGCGTATAGTACTGACACTATAATAATTTGAAACACATTCTGGAAGTAGTCAAATATAACGAACACCAGTAGCGCATTTGCTGCGACCTCAAAATATATTCATTGATTACAGGCTTAACAGCATCTGGCCGTCCAAAATATCCTTTTTTCTATAGTTTTTTTATTTTCTATAGTATTTTACGAGTATAAATAATTTTTGTAACAGAATAGCGACCCTATAATTCTAAAAGGGTATGTTGAGTAGATCATTTTTGTAGAACAAACTTATGGTCCAGCACGTCTGAGTTTTTTTTTACAGTGGATCAAAGTTTTAATTTTTTGGTCGAAGGGAGCATTATACTATAAGAAAAAAATGTTGTAAGTTAATGTCTGAGAGAATTCTTATGGACAGAGTTGTATTGTGGAGTTGTATGAGGATTATTTTTGTGGAAGATCTTAACCCTCTAACTGGTCTCTTTATAGGTCAATTTTACCCTTGTTTCGAGAAAATCAAAAAATATCCTTTAAAAAAGGACATTTAAGGATTAAAATATTCTACGAAAATGTTTGGCGGAAAATTTCAGTGGGGGTCACCAAACACACCATTGTTGTAAATAAAGCTCTTTACGATTAATTGGCAAAATTACACGCCAACTTCTATAAAAAAATTATAATTTTGTTTTAATAGTGGTTTATTATAGTATGTACATATTTATTTTTTTGCTTCAGCAGTAGTATGACAATGGATTAAAGATTAAACTTAATATGCTTTCCTGTATTTAGCTTGACGTGAATGTTCCGATTTCTCAAGGTTTCTGTTCAAGCTCCATACGTATTCAGCAAGCATTACACTTTGGGATTTACCTTTGAATCTTCACAGCGCACTTCTGGTAAAATGACATTATTTCTTGCTTCGTATGTCATTATCGCGAAGTGCGTTTGGCTTCTACCATATTTGTAATTTACGCAGAAATAGCATGTATCTGATTTGTGATCTTCAGGTTCAATCCATATAATAGGCGCAGAAAATGGCAGCGCCTTAGTACCGCCTTTGTACCAGGTCAAAAGACAACTTTCGCAAGTAGTACATACAGTTTTTGGTATCCAAGCTTCACATAAAAATCGTATTCCAAAGAAAAGAAAATATGGTTCTTCAATTGTAGGGGATATCTTTCTTCTGCTTTGATGGTGCGTAAAATGTCCACAAATAAAACAAAACCAATCTCTTAATTTGCAAACAGAATCCGCCATGCTTATTTAAGCTTTAATTATTCTTTTTTTAATCACACCCGATATGTACTGCTTAGTAGCTCAATTATGCTTAATTTTATGACACCTGATTTGTAAGTCACAGCTGACTAGACGCGGGAACTCAGTGTTTGGCCCGGCCGAACTCGACGACGTTTTCACCTGCTTTGTATATGTTGGCGTGTAATTTTGCCAATTAATCGTAAAGAGCTTTATTTACAACAATGGTGTCTTTGCTGACCCCCACTGAAATTTTCCGCCAAACATTTTCGTAGAATATTTTAATCCTTAAATGTCCTTTTTTAAAGGATATTTTTTGATTTTCTCGAAAAATAATCCTCATACAACTCCACAATACAACTCTGACCATAAGAATTCTCTCAGACATTAACTTACAACATTTTTTTCATATAGTATAATGCTCCCTTCGACCAAAAAATGAAAACTTTGACCCACTGTAAAAAAAACTCAGACGTGCTGGACCATAAGTTTGTTCTACAAAAATGATTTACTCAACATACCCTTTCAGAATTATGGGGTCGCTATTCTGTTCCATTCAAAAAGTCTTCATTTGTTGGACAGTGTAATCTTCAGACTAAATACTCAAAAATGTATAGTTTAATGCAAAAAGATGAACAAACATTTGGTAAAATTTTTAGGTTGATGTCAGAGCGTAAGCTATAAGCTTATATAGCGTGAAGTAGCGCCATATTATGGTAGATCAATTTCAAAATACAAGAAGAAAAATATATAAACCTACGTAGTTTCTGATATTCATAAATGTTAAAGATTTTATGTATGCAGCAGCAAACGTCTTTATCGAAATTTGAACCCCACCCGCTAAAAAAACGTCAGTAAGTTTATTCAACGAAAAGTTTTCTATTTCAACCATTTTTATTTTATATACATACATACATAAGTATATTGTTGCAACTCTGCCGTGTTGTTTGAATGCAACTTGTCATTGCAACGTATTTACTGATTATGCGCAAACAAATTTTAAACATTTAGTAAACATTTTTTATATTAATTTATTGAAATTAATATTTTTAAAAAGGATATAAAATATTTTACATAAAGTATGTACATATGTATATATTTTTTATTATTTTGTTATTTTTGTAGCATGCTAGCAAATTTCCATTTCAAATTAAAAATTATACAAATAATTTTTTTTATTTCCTGGATAATGCAAATATTGGCAACCCTAAAAACCCATTAAAATTTCCGTTTTTCTACAGTATCCTTTTTTCCAAATAAAAAAACTTAAAGTTTATTTCCACATTCGTCATAAAAATCGGTTAAATTTTTTTAAATATAAAATGCAAGGAAACGATTTCATCAAAAAAATGCAAGATTAAAATATTATGTTCAATTTTGGAAGTAATTATTTTTCTTTTTTTTATTTCACCGAAATTAAGCGAAATATTGGCATATTTTTTTAGGGCCCATGGTTGATAGTTTACAAGTGCTCTAGCAACGCAGATATTTTAATAAAATACTTTTATAAATTTTTAAAAAATTAAGTTAATAAAAGTTTTAAGCTTGTTTTAAGCTTTAGAAATATTTAAAAAAAATATCGAAATTTCATAAAAAATTTTAATAAAAAAAACCTAACTTTTTTAAGAAAATTTATTTTTAGTTGAATAAAGTGCTAGTTTGAAGTATCAATTTATTTCCGATAATGTTTTAAATTTTTTAGTGACGAATTTGCGCATTTTGCGTCTGGAAATAAAAACATCGAGTTTTGTTTTTTTTATATTTTCACAGTATACATAACTATTTAAGAATATGTCTACAAGAGCACTTTTCAAAATTCAAATCATTTTCAGAGATATAGGTATTTTGCTAAGTGTCAATATCATTACATAGACTGCGAAAAACTGTACGTGCAACTTTAAACGCGTTTTTCTCGAAACTGTCTTTTTCAAAACGATACCCACGATTTCTCAGGTTCTACTGGACCGATTTACCTGATATTTTTAGAGAGTCTTCTTTCTACGTCTGGAACTATCCTCATTTTTTAAACCATCCACTTCATCAACATCTAATTTATTGGAATTTTTAACTTTTTATATTTTTAAATTTTTTTTTATATTTTAGTAGTATTAATTTTTTTACGACACTGCAAAAATTACCTGAAATTTATACCACTACACCAGAATACACGGGGTAATATCTAAAAATTAAATAAAAAAAGGCAATCGTTCTTATCGTGAATTTATTCTGAAAAATTTATTCCCATAAAATTTCAGGCGAATGAGAGAAAAATGTTTTGTAGTGCATTGGAATTTTCAGGAGCACTTGTTGTCATGACTATCAAATATCAGGTTGAGTTTTTAACTTATAAAATCGCAAAAAACATATTTTTGAGGAAAAACGAATTTTTAGTTTTTTTGTGCTAGTCTAATGTACAGCTGTACATACAAGTATATTTGCATAAGTATGTATATTATCAGCAAACAAATGACTCCAATTACATTAGGTACAGTGTTATTGTCGTCTATAAGCAGTTATATATGTATAAATAAACCTGCATATCATATATACTTATATACAAACATACATACATACATACATACATATATAGTACATATATACATAGTACACATGTAAACGCTTACTTACCGCAAAAAAAAATGAGAAAAATAAAGAAAATAATGGAAACAACTATCAATCAAATTCAAGACAAATAAAATAGTGTTGTCAATGTGATGAAAACAAAAAAAAAGTACGTTTGTGCAAACATGCACGTATCGTAACTGCATCCGTAAGAAACTCGACACTCAGCTTTGCAGCTTGTGCGCACCCTTTGCAAGTCTGCTAGCTGTACATATGTATGTATGTATGTATGCTTAAATACCAACTATATTTAGTTTTCGAAAATTTCGTTACGGAACTTTTTCGTCACCAATAATTTCAAATGAGGTTTAACTGTCTAATTTACGTGCATACAGTGCGTTTAAAAACAATAGCACACCCGCATATTGACAATTTTGTTAATTTAATTATCAATTTATTAATTTTTAATATTATTTAATTATTATAAAGTTCATTCTCTAACAAAATTAATGTACTTAAATAAACACAAGTATCAAATTTCATACAAACTTTATAAAATAATTCAAAATATTGTAATCAAAATTTTGCACCTGAATTTTTTGGAGTATGCAGTTTGGTAACGCATTAAATTTAAGTGCAATAAAGTGCAAGTCTCAAATACCTTAAGACTACCATTGATTTTTTAGAATATTTATTCCGCATTTCTTTCCATATAAAAAAATAATTACTTAAGTAAACTTTAGTATGAAATAACTAAACATTTCGATAAAAATGATAATATTTAAACACTTAAGACTTGCACTTAATAAAACTTAATTTTAATTGGCTATAAGGTGCACACTAAAGAAACTATCTTAGTATAAATATAAACATTTTTTTCTTTAATTTTAAACTTCAAAATTTTGTTAAAAGTGTGTTGAATTATTATGCCATAAATTTTGAATAAATTTTTAATTTAGGATTTTATGGTTTTTGTAAGAGAATGCACACGTTTTTAAAATAACAAATTTTGAAATAAAAAAAATATATGTAAATCGCCAAAATTCGTCAATATGTGGCAGCGCCTTAGTTTTTAAAAGCCCAGTATGAAAGTATGCACAGGTAAGTGTGTGCTATTTTTCTTGCCGATTTATTTTTTTTTTGTCTTCAACTATTTGCTTGCAATGTGAGACATTATTTTGCAACAACGTTAAATGCAAGGGAATTTTATATTTATGAATCTCTATGCTTGGAGAACAATCGCTTGTTGTTGATTGACAGCTACATATTCATACATACAGTGCCGGTGAAAAAATAGCACTACTGCGAAAAACTTTCTTTCCCTTTTGAAAAAATTATTTTTGTCGCACTTCAATGCAATATAAGCATTGTTTTACTAACAAACGGGTTCTTTCTAAGAGTGCCACGGTTCTCTTTGTTTTGAGTAATTTAGTGAGCGTGGCTCGAATTCAAGCGGTAAAAATAATAGCACTGCCAGTGTATTGTGTCGAAAAAAATAGATTTCCTTTATATATATTAAATCAATACTTTGAGTTGAGGTAATTTAATTTGTTTTAAATAGTTTTTGAATAAAAAAAAGCAAAATTAATAATTTTCTAAGTAGCTATGGGCTGTGGAAAGCATTGCAGTTGCGAAAAGCGAGAAATTATAAGGAATCTCAGGAGAAAGAAGGCAAAAAAATGGTTTGGGGATCATTTGATCAATGTGATCGAGTAGCCTGCGCAGTCGCCTGATTTCAATCGGATTGAGAATCTTTGGACTGAGATCAAAAAGGCGATATCCACCAGCAATGCAGCACTTTGGACGGTAGTAAAATATTCCTGGGGCAAAATACCACCAAAAAGATGCCAGGACCTTGTTGACTCCATGCCGCCGTTGTGTCTAATATTAATATTAATTGGAATACATAACTTTATTTTTGATTAATAATATTTTTTAATAGATTTTGAGGTATTTTTATTTTATTTTAGTTTTTAAGAGCATACTATTATTTTAGTGCTTTTTTTGCCGCCTCATTTTGAAATTTTCCATTGAATTTTATAAACAAATTGTGAATATTTGCTTTAAATTATAATAAGTATATTAGACCAATAAAATGTTATTAAAATTCAAAGCTATTTGAAGTTTTTCTTCCTTAGAGAGCATAGCTCATCGTAATGCTATTTTTTTTTACCTGCACTGTAAGTATGCACGTTGCTCAATTGTTGCCGCATTCGACTTTTATTTCATTTTACATTTTGCTTAAAATAAATAACTCAAATAAGTTACATACAAAAGAATTTATATTGTAACTCAAAATCAGCTGTCGGCGCCTTTGCTGTCATAAATACTCATGTGCAAGTACAATTTTGCATGCTCGATCACAAAACAAAAAAATGCGCATTTTGACAGGTGTAAGACAATTGTTTGAAATGTCAGCTTTTGACAGTTTGCTGACATACGTAATATGAATTCACTAATAATTGTGGTTTAGAATTGTGTCGATACTCATCACATTTGTATATGTATGAGTACATACATACATACTTATAGAGGCTTATAATCATTTACTGCGAACCTTTTAAATTGTTTGTGACAAGTCAGATCACTGCTATAAGAATAGCAATTCATTTGATGGCTTTGGAAATGCCTTGAAAATGTACTTGATACAAAATGGTGCCCTTAAATCGAAATTTTCTTGGTTTTTTTTTTCGAATAATTAAAGTAAATAAATAAACAATTGGAACTTACATCATAGAGTTCGATATTTCGCCGCGCTTCTGCTACCAAAACTATCTGTTTATGAAAAACCTACATTTTCTTTACAAAATTTTCTAAAAATTTAAGTAAAAGGAACAAATTTTTTATGAATTAAGTTTAAGTATGCTAAATTAAAATCGATTTCTTAAATTTTATAAAAAATGTTAAAAGCATTTAACAGAATTTCCTAAAAATTTCGAACCTTTCAAAAAACAATTTTTTAGAAAATTGCCAAAAATCAGTGACAACTTGTAGACACTTGAAACTTGCACTTTCTCACACTAAAATTAAATGTGCCAAAACCTGTATATTCAAAAAATAAGTTTAAACTTTTTTTTTTTAATTCGAAATTTTGATGAAATTTTGTTAAATCATTGTACATTTTGTAAATAGTTTAAAAAATTTATGTTTTTGGAATTACTTAGAGAATGAACCATTTTTAACTTGAAAAATAATTTTAATTATTTAATTAGAAGAAAAATAAAATGCTCAAATCTGTTAATATGTTGTCGTGGTATAATTTTTGAACAGAGGATGTGCTTGTATGAAGTATTAGCTTTCAACAAGAGGCGCAAAGTCCCTCCACTTCATAATCAAGTACGATGAAAATTCAAAAAAAAACTACTTCTACGTCATATAAAATTAATATTTTTAAATTTCGATTTCAACTTAATTATTTCATATTAAAAAAGCATATAGTAAGTTCAAATTACTGAAGTGATTTGCAGCATTGATAAAATCTTCGCAAACTAAATTCCCACATTCATAAATATAAGTATTTTTATTTACCTAGTTACCAGGGCAAAAAAAAAGAACGCTTCACGTGTTTATAAAAAGTTAAATAACATAAAAAGAAACTGTTTATTATTTAACTATAAACACACTTACCACAAAACTCAAAACTAAGCTGATAAAACATGGTTATCAACACTTAAACTAAAAATATTTGCCTATAACTAAATGTATGTAAATATATATGAATGAACACAAGCGCTGCGAAAACTCTACAAATTGACGATAATTACCGATTCTTGCAAGTCATACAGTGACATTGACATACATAATTATTTGAAAATAAAAAGTCGAAAGTTGGAAAATAATGATAAGTGGTCTCTGAAAAGACCGCGCTTTAATTTTAATTTTTTGTTGTTGCCGTAAATTTCTGCGACCATACGTGTAATAGTGTTCTAGTGGATTGGAGTAATTTCTTTAAGCATTTTTATGGAATACCGCCATGTGTTTCCTGGCAAGGATCTAGAGTCTATTTATATTATGAAAGCTTTTACACCACTCCCAAAAATGTGATTTCAAGATAATTTTGGGTCTTTGGATAAACTCATGCTTCCCAATTTTCTTAAGTGAGCATTGTAAATTCAACAATAGGAAAATTTGTAGCTACTGAATAGTACAAATGACTCTATGTACGAGTATGTCAATCAATTTCAACTATTCTTACTTCTTCTGGAGTTAGATAAAATAATATAAAAAGCGTTAGAAAGAAATAATTGATTAGAGTTGATCCAGAGATGTATTCGGCCTTTGGCGCACAGTTTATGACTCCCAAAAAACTTAAAACTCATTGTGACTATTAAAAAGATTTCTACTGATTAAATTCGTAATTGATAAAGTCAACATGCGATTTTGCAGATCATAGTGAGTTAACATAACTAAATTAAAATAATGCATTGCCGCTAGTTTCTAACAATTTCGGGGTAATGGAGCAAGGTACATACTCGAATAGACTTGGTAGGCAATGAACCCAAATCTCGATTCTCAAATAATCATCAACTCAAAAGTTGGTTATTTAAAAAATTATATTTTTTAATAATACCTTAAAGCCGTCTCAAAACTAAAAAAAAGTAGTTCAACATATTTTAAAAAAAACTTTCCAACTCTTCGAACAACTTTCAATTTTTTTGGTATGCGGTTTTGTAGCCTATTTAATTGATTTGTTATTTTTATACCCGAGCGTACTTGTGCACAAGGGTATTATAACTTTGTTCGCATAACGGTTGTTTATAATAGCAAAAAATAATCGAGATAGATATAGACATATGTATATATACTAAAATGAGCAGAATGAAAAGAGAAATCGATTTAGACCTGACTGTCTGTCCGTCCGTCTGTCCGTGGTTACAATAACTTGAGTAAAAATTGAGATATCACAATGAAATTTGCTACATAGATTGCTCCTTGGAAAGGGTAGGTTGAAAATGGTCAATATCGGTCAATAACCACGCCCACCTCCTATATAACGAAAATTTTTGAAAAATGCATTTTTCGGTATCTATTACAGCAAATTGAGTGAAATTTTGAATTTGGAGCGATTTTGAACTAACAAATTTGGTATTTACGATATTTTGGAAAAATGGGCATTGCCACGCCCACTTATGACACATTTTCTGTATCTCAATAATAGTATTAGTCACAAAATTTGGTGGACATATTTTTCTTGATATCGCTATTATTATAATAGAAAATTTTTGAAATTGGATCATAACCACGCCAATGCAAAAGCTTCATTTCATTTTTCGGTATCTATTAAAACAAATTGAGTGAAATTCGGTATTTGAAGCCATTTGGAACCAATACATTAGGTATTTGTGAAATTTTGAAAAATGGGCGTTGCCACGCAAAAAACTTCGTTTTTCAGTATTTATGTGAAGAAATTGAGTTAAGTTTAACACCAGCAGCGATTTGAAACAAATAAACTGGTTTTTATGAAATTATGGGTTCCGCCCATGCAATTATTTCGCACCTAGTGTGTCTAGGTTCTAAAGACTGCTGAAAACTCAATTTTGTCGTCCTATATCCAACTACATATGAATTTTTCCTAATTTTCTAATTACTAACTCGCTAGATGCGTGCAAGCAAACAACAACCTCTTAAAATTCGATCTAACATTTATTCATATTTACACTAGATTTAACTGCTTGATACGAGATAATCAGCCACAACCTAACATATCCGCATGTCGTTGGCTCTGCCCGCTTAATCTGTTGCTAAAATTGTAGTTCAAACAAACAAACTTTTATGGTCAATTTCTCAATTGCATGCTTTCTGGCGAATTTGGTACCAAGCAGTCGTAAAATGCACTAAACCACATACGAGGTGTGGAATTAAGTGCTCTAAAACACAAAAAAAATGTTAACAAGTGGTACAAACTCTTCCAAGATGGCCGAGAAGATGCCGAGGACGAACCACGCTCTGGACGCCCCAGCACATCAACAACAGAAGCCTTTATTAAAGCTGTGAAGAAAATTGTTTTCGAAAATCGTCGAATTTCCATAAGAGAAGTTGCTGAGGATGTTGACACATCAGTCGGCTCATGACCTTCAAAGACCTATGAAAGGACGGAGATCTGTAACGATTGATCAAATAAAACTGTATTGCTAGAGAAACTCAAGGCTATATCAAATATTGCGTATAAGAAGTGTTTTAAGGATTGACAAAAGCATTGACATAGGTGCATTGTATCTGAGGGGGCTTACTTTGTTCAAAAAAATAAAATGTCATCTTACTTTTTGAACACACCTCGTACATATATGAACATACATATATTGTAAAAAAATAAAACACCAGGTGCGTATCCCTCGGTATGCGGAGAGAGCTATGTATATGTAAGTAGTAAGATCCAAAAGTGTCTGGATTAAACAATAAAATGTGGGATAAATATAATTTATAGTACGAGTATAATCTATAAAAAATATTCTGGATTTTTTCATCACCAACAGTTTACTTCCTCGCACAATGATTGAAATTTAAAGAATTGAAGGTTCTTTGGGAGATCATATACATATAAATTTTAGCCATAGTCCGTTTATGTGCTTGAGTCGCCTTTTTTTCTGTCGTGGTAAACTCGCACGTTGCTAATGCAGAAATTTCCTATACGAAAAGGATCACGATAAAGAGCCAACCAAGGTTTCACATGGACGATGGGACCAAAGATTGCTTCTAAGAACTCCTGGAGCGCACGTTCGAACGCTGCCCCCAACACGATATAAAAATCCGAGAAGCCAACATCAACTCGGACCACTATCTCGACTCGCGCTCCTGCTCTCTGAGAGCTCTAATCAACACAGCGATATTTCAAAGCAATGGAACCACATCTCTTGCTCTTTACGTACCGCCGCTGAACAATCTATTGGTTTTCAGCAAGCCCGGAAAAATGACTGGTACGATGAGGAACGTCGCGTTGCCACGGAACGGAAAAATGCTGCCTACCCTTGCGGGAGAGATATCGTGAGTTGAAGAAGGAACCGAGACGCATTTTTCGAGAGAAGAAGAGAAATGCCGAAATGCGTGAGTGCGAAGAGCTTGAAATGCTGGCCGACAAAAAATTCTTTCAGAATTTACGACGGCTAACAGAAGGTCTTAAGACCGAGGCGAATTCCTGTAAGAACAACAACGGCGACCTGGTGACTGACGTTCAGAATATACTTAGTTTATGGAGGGAGCACTTCTCTACAATCCACAAGAAGGGTGATACTGCAATTCGCGCCAACTATCGTGGTGCATATAAGGTTCTGTCGAGCGTATTGTGTGAGAGACTAAAGCCCACCGTCAATGAACTTATTGGATCTTATCAGTGTGGCTTTAGACCTGGTAAATCTACTATCGACAATATATTCACAGTGCGCCAGATCTTGGAAAAGACCCACGAAAGAATAATCGACACGCACCACCTTTTTGTCGACAGCACAAAAAGAAGTTGCCTTTATGCCGCAATGTCTGAATTTGGTATCCCCGCAAAACTTATACGGCTATGTAAAATGACGTTGTGCAACACCACCAGCTCCGTCAGAATTGGGAAGGACCTCTCCGAACCGTTTGATACCAAACGAGGTCTCAGACAGGGTGACTCTTTGTCGTGTGACTTTTTTAACCTTATGCTGGAGAAGATAATTCGAGCCGCAGAACTGAATCGGTCAGGCACTATCTTTTATATGAGCGTGCAGCTGCTGGCGTACGCCGATGACATTGACATCATCGGCCTTAACAACCGCGCAGTTAGTTCTGCCTTCTCCAAACTGGATAGAGAAGCAAAGCGAATGGGTCTGGATGTGAACGAGGGCAAGACGAAGTTCTCCTGTTATCAAATAAACAGTCGGCACATTCACGACTGGGATCAAACATCACTGTTGACAGTTATAACTTTGAAAAAGTAGAAGACTTCGTTTACTTAGGAACCAGCAATAACGTCAATAATAATGTCAGCCTCGAAATCCAAAGGAGGATCACTCTTGCCAACAAGTGCTACTTCGGACTGAGTAGGCAACTGAGCAGTAAAGTCCTCTCTCGACGGACAAAAACCATACTCTATAAGTCTCTCATCATGCCCGTCCTAATGTATGGCGCAGAAGCATAGATGATGAAGATATCTGATGAGAAGGCTCTGGGAGTGCTCGAGAGAAAGACTCTCCGAAAGATTTATGGGCCTTTACGCCTGTGCGATGGCAAACAACTTATAAGATGGAACGATGAGCTATACGAACTTTATAACCCAGTTAGCGAAAGAGAGAAATAACTGGCGTGCAGTGCTAAGCTCGGCCAAAACGCATAGGCGGTTATGGAGCCAATGAAAGAAGAAGGTTTCACAAGCAGTAGCATTTCAATCTAAAACTTTTTTCTGTCTTTATTGTTGGTTCAACTAATCCTTTATTAATTTTTTCTTTTATTAATTTGGCGCTCACGCTGTTTAGCTCAGTGTTTGGCCGAGCTTCTCCTACCATTTGCGGTGTGCGTCTCCAATGTTGTACCGCAAATGGAGAGACCTACAAGTTTTATGCCGACTCCGAATGGCAGATGTATTTTACCGCTACACTAGTACTGCAGACTGCCGAATATCTTCAGTATCCTCAAAGTATATAATACAGAGAAATACAGAGAAGACGGATAGCTTTTTACTGAACACAATAATTAAAAACAGGAAAGCGGCCATCTTAATCGGTATTACCTTGTAATAAATAAATAAATATGATCTTTAGTTTAAATTGTTCACTGTGAATCCTCAACGTTATTGCGGCCGTAGCTTAGTATGAAAAAATAATAGTCCTAACCGATCGGCGAATAAGTATTCTAACAGAAATGATTGAAAATATAAAATATTTTATACACGCCTACCTAACCTAACCCAAACCTTTACATATTAAAGTTTTGTAACTCCGAAATTTTCGACCTTACTATGCATTTATGCATTCACTGGCACATACACACTTATTTTCATCCAAAGGTAATCAAGATATTGTGATAGTGATAGAGATGAATCAGCACAAAAAGTTGAACTACTGATAAGAATTCGAACCATTTGTGCTGAGATTACGAGCAATTTTATGTCAGACACGAATACATGCGTAAATACAAACATATATACACACATTGTGCCTGCGCTCACACGGATAATTTTTTAACACAGAATGACTTGGCATAAATTAACAAGAAACAACAATTAGTGCTCTTTTATCGTAGCCATGTTGAGCTCACTGAGACTACTCAGTTAAAATTTGAACGCTAAGGCAGACGGTTGTATTAACAGATAAACGTTTAATACGAATTGAATTAGTAGAAAAACCGGAAAGTTGAAGAAAGAAGTGCATATCAAGAAAGAAAACTGTTTAATGTATGCATTTTTATTAAAAACTAAGTACATAAATAATGGCAAATAATACAGAAGAAGTGTTAATGGCTTTGTCGGGAAAGCATATTGTTTATGTTGGTGGCTTCGGTGGAATCGGTTTGGAGACATGCAAGCAATTGTTGCTAAAGGATGTTGCGGTAGGCTCCCTGCACTGGCAATTCTCAATCAAAAAAAATAGTGTATTTTAATTCTCACCTCTTTTTATTTTATTTCCCATCAAAATGCACCCGAACAGAAACTCATGATACTCGACAGAGCATGGAATGAATCAGCATTTAATGAGCTCGACTCGATCGACTCGCGACGTGTTTGCCAATTTATGGAGTTTGACGTAACGTGCGGTTTGGAAAAAACACGCCAAGTATTCACGCAAATCGTGGATAAATTTGGACACATTGATTTGCTCATTAATGGTGCGGGTGTTTGCAGTGAGGATGATTACGATTTGATTATTGCCACAAATCTTACGGGTACAATTAATTCCACGCTTGTCACCTACGACTTAATGGATAGGAGTAGAGGTGGCCGCGGTGGTGTGGTAGTGAATATCGCATCGGTAGCTGCTTTGACGCCATTCCCCGTCTTGCCGATATACAGTGCGACCAAAGGGGGAGTGCTTAACTTTACCAGAGCGCTAGCGGTAGGTAAACTTTATGAGTAATACGCGGAAAGCTTTTTATTCGATGTAGGTATGTGTATACATACATATGTACGTGTGTACGAGACGCGACAATTTACAATAGAGCGAAAGTGATTTCCCTGTAGAAAAATCAACTATGGACGGATGTTGAATTTGACACAGCGATGTTCTTTAAAGTATCAATAATTCCGAATTTGTAGAATATTATTTCTGAATTTTCTCCAAAGATATTGGATTGAAAGCAACAATCGTCCGATAGTTAAACAATACTTAAGAGCATTGGGCGATCTTCAATCAAAAGCGAAATATTTCTCTAAATTCACATATTACGCAATGATTTGCATAAACTACAACATTTTATTTTAACATGCACATCACCAAGTCAACTCAAACCAACAAGCGCAAAAAAAATAGTTTTTTTATTTTCCGCTTTAACGCCGCCAATCGATAAGAAGCGGTCCAAATTTGTAGCTTGAGATTTGTTTCAAAAAGCACAAGTTTTTCCTACAGGGCTTTAAATGTGCTATTATGAGTAGTTGATAAACTCAAATATACTTATGTTTGTATTTCTAGAAGCACTAGAAAAACCTTCATTTTGAGAGTTTAGACGATTGCACAAAGAGAGAGTGAAACCGGTTTCAAAAGCAATTGGACAACAAACAATGATAATGAGCACATGTTACATTTATACATATGTATGTATGTCAATATGTATATGCTAATGTTCGTACATTAGGGTGAACGTTATTAACCACGTTTTTTTTAATATTATTAGGTGGTTCACAAGGTGTCGTAAAATGTCGTAAAGGTGTAAGGTCATACAAGTTTTCGGTAGTTCAAATTTTTTTGTTTTGTTTTTGTTGCATTGCACAGAATAAGGATGTAATAACACAACTTGAAAATTGTATGACTTTACGACAATAAGACACTTAAGACACCTTCTAAATCACCTATATATGTACATACTTGTTACGAACGACTATTAGTGTATGTATATTTACAAAGTTTTATATTAAGTATACAAGTTTTAAGAATATAGTGTTTTAAGGGTTCACTAAGATTCCCACAGGGAAGATCATAGGTGATTCGGTTAAGAAAATCTTCAAAAGGCCCAGATGGAATGTACTGGTTTAAGCCGAGAAGACCTGGAATTTCTCACTGGGTACGGAATACTTTTGCAATCATCTCAGCCAAATAAAACTTTCAGACACCGGTCTCTGGACGAAGAACCATTAGAACATATGTTAAAATTCAAACAAGAACCTTATGAAACTGATGTTTTAAAAAAAAATTATAAATAAATGTGATCCAAAATTCTCGGAGTAAGCCTGATTGAATCGTCATATAGTTTCGGAATTTACTTATTTAAATAATTTTTTATGAACAATTTTGATAAGCCAAAAACATTTTTAGTACTGCGCAACTTTAAGTCAAATTCCCATTTAATCACTACCACCGTTACTAATCAATTTTAAAACCGCTTAATTCACAGCACCTGGAGCCGACAACAGGCATAACTCTATATACGATTTGTCCCGGCATCACCGACACTAAACACTGGGACAACGTAACATGTTTTCAAGGCAAGAATTTAGGTTTAAAAGAGAGAACACAAGGGCGACGATTCCCATCACAATCTACAACCGAATGCGCAACGAATATTGTACAAATTATTGAAGCGCATAGAAATGGTTCGACATGGATGTGTGACATGGGACAGCGTAAAATGGTGGAAATTAAGAATTTTTGGAGTCCACCGAAACGAAGTCCAGAGGCTGAGCCATGCTGTAAACTACCTTGAGCTTAATGGTAACATTTTTTTTTATAAGCTCACAAACGCAATGGGTTTGTGCTTTCAGATGAAAAGCTGCAACCGAGGAAGCGAATTTTGAAGTCTCACGATTAATAAAAGTTACATCCATATGTACATACCCATTGGTATGAATGTGTGTGGGTGACTTGTGGATATAACCACTGATGTATTCAGTATTAGAGAGAAAAAAATTTATTTTCAATATTAAGAAAATATTTGTATATATGTACTTTAATACATTTGTTAATAGGCTTCGAATGATCGGTTAATTTTTTTTTCTTTCAAAAATTTAAATACTTTGAAATGATTGCATTGAAGTTTATACCTAAATAATAATTTTTTTTACTTCAATCTATGTATATTAAGAAAATTTATTTGAAAGTCCGCGGCTGGCTACTCTTAGTCAATAAACAGCATTCACACCCCGTTGCTGCAAAAAATCCGACGCTTTGGGCTGTCAAAATAGCGTGGCTTATTTAGTCAGCATTTGGGGAAAGGGAAAAGAGAGAAACGATGCTATTTTTGGAATAATTATTTTGTTTTGTGAAATCCCAAAATACGCCCAAATCTTAAATATAAGAAGAAACGTTAAATTTTTATTTGTCGTGCGCTAAAACTTGCAAGTTTAAGTTTAGCCTAAACAGACTCAATTAACTTTCTGCTAAAGTACCACATACAAGAATGTTTACATAATTAAGAACTGATTACTAAAATAGTTTTATAATAATATATGTATGTAGTTTTTTAAATAAAAGAAATTTTACTCTTAAACTTCTTTGCAAAGATCTTTTACTAATATTATTATAAATTATAAAATTTAAAAAGTCAAAGAAAACAAAAAATTAATATGTTGTAAACTGCAGAAAATTTTAAAATTCATATATCTTTTTATGTGCATGCATATGTACATATATTAAGTTTGTTTTATTAGTCTATGTACAATTTTTTAAAAGCAAAAAGTACTTTTTACACTTATGTATGTATGTATATGCGTTCCCCGCAAGGTCGCATAAACAAAAATCCGCATAAAGAAGTTCTTTACATTCATACAAAAACGAAGAATTCGTTTAAAGACCGAGCCTCTCCTGTCATTTGAGGTATGCGTCTTTATATTATACCTCAAACGAAGGAATCTACAGCTTTTTGTCGACTCCGAATGGCAGATGTATTTAATGAGAATATTTTCATGGCAGAAATACGCTCGGAGATTTGTCATTGCCTAGCGAGGGGTTACCGCTATTAAAAAAAAGGTTTTTCTATTATTTAGATTTTACTTGCCCTGGCTGAGATTCGAACCTCGAACTCAGCGGCATATCGAGTTATAGTAAGCACCGCTGCCCACTCGATCACAGCGGCCAGTTGGATACATACTTCATGTAAAATCCCCCAAAAAAAACGCATAAAAAAATCCAATGAAGGAATATTAAGTAAAACGAAAAAATTTATTTCTTCAGTTTAACTTATCTCATTCTATTTAAACAAAAAAAAACCAGTTTAAGCATAAATTAAATGAACAAAATTGTATACGTATTTAATCAAAAACAACAAATAGTATTACAATGAATTCATGAGTTAGTATGTTATTACAAGCAAAATGGAAATGATGAAACAAAAAAATAGAAAAAACTCGTCTTGATACTCGTTACTCTATATTTCTCTTTTACACTAAAGAAAACGTTAACTCTAAAATGAATAGTCGCTTAAGCAAAAAAAAGTTCGCATAAAAGAAGACCAAGGTGTAATTTTAATGATTTTTTGGTTAAAAAACAATTTTTTTTTATAAATACTATCGACGCAGCTTGGGAGGATTTTTTTATTTTTTTTTTAGTTTTTAAATTTTTATTAGTTAAATTTTTTTAAATTTATTTAATTATAGGCTCAGTTTGTAAGGAATTTATATTATGTTTAATTTTTATTATGTAAGTTAAATTTGTATACTTTAGTATGTTAAATAAATGATTTTAAACACCGAATTGTGAGTTCGAATTATATAGAAAATGTTTAAAGTGCTAAATAAAATGTTATTAGTTTAGAAATATAAACTTTGAACAAACACTGGATAAAATAATTGTTTTGTGTTTATAATTGAATATTCAAGTACCCTCTTATCTTTTTACGCCTTTCGAATGCCAGATGGCGCGCTGGTCAAATACTAACTCACAGCAGATATTGGGTATGTGGAATAATTTGTTATTTTTTTTTACTTATGAAACAATTTTTTCAATTCAATTTAAACATCATCAACGCAAGGACAGTTCTTCGCTCAGTTATTCCCAGACCAAAATGGCGCGGCTACAATTGAACAAATAGGGTAACATGACGATGGGTTGAAAAATGTAAATGAGCAATAAGGAAATCTAAATTAACTTCCTTTTCCAATTAGCGCCAACATTTGTTTGTGGTCGCAGCCGCTTTTGTTATGTACTTAAATGTAAATAAACTTGAAATTACATTTGCACTAAATTGAGCACTTTTGTGTGTTTGCATTTATTGACACTTTCGCTTGTAAAAATCGAGAGATGCCAAACCAAAACCAACATGCACACGAGTACTTGGAGAAAATTAGTCACGGACGAACATTGAACCTGATGGTGGTGCGGACACTTTTGAAGTCGCAATTGTCCAGTTCACGGCAACACTAACCAACCAACCAACAACAAAAACAACTCTTATTTCACGTATTAGTGTTGCAATTAGTTGCAAAGGTATTTTCGCGCGCGCCACTTTCAACTATGTGGCATGCAACGTGTGGCGGCAAATAAACGTGTTGGCACTAACAACAAATCTAACAGGGCCTCGGGGTACATTGAACTTTAACACGAATTCGCTGTGACGCGAGAAGTGTTTATTTTTGGGCGCTGCCACTGTGACATGGCATGTGGTGGTAGTGCCATGCTACACGTTCGGGCAGGAGTGTGTAAATGTGCAAATGTTTGCAACATGCAGCTGCTTGAGAATGGCGATGCGGAAAATTTTGAAAAAAAAAATTAACAATACCTATGCACTTAAGCAGATTTCTCCGCTGGGGGAAAAGCGAAAATAAGCGAAAATAAAACGAAATTTGTAAAAATTGAAATTAAAAAATTTTACAAGCAGTAAAAATTGGCACCGTTTCATTTTCGACGATGCCAAAATGCATGCCATAAACACATATGTATATAGGTGCATATGTTTATATTAATAAATGTACAGCTGTGTTCACAATAATAGCAGGGTATTTCAAAATTAATTTTTTTGGAATTTATATTTACCTATTTCTTTTTGATATTTTTCTTTTAAAATTTAGTAGGATCTATAACCGAAGTAGTATACATAAATAAATGTTTAAAAGGTGCAAATATTAAACAAATTAGGGAAATTTTGGGTATGCACATTTTTAACCCATTTAATTTCAGAGAAAGTATCAGTTGGCTTGAAATTACTTAAAAAAGGATGTCGAGCATTTTCTTCTACGAAAAAATTTATTTCGCAAATTCCTTATATGGAAGCAAATACGACAAAAAAAAATTATAAAAAATCAACGATAATTCGTGGCTACTTAAAACTTTCATATTGTTAGATTAAAATTAAATGGGCTATAAAACTGCATACTCAAAAACTTGTAACACTTCTTCGTTTTCCGCATAGTTTTAAACTTAATTCTATATGGGTTATATTAGAGAATTATCTGAATTTTAATTGAAAATTCATAAAAATAAGTAAATGAATATAACTTGCAAATCATGTTATTTGAATCTTGTTGCTAATGATCTGCACAACACTGTACATGGTTCCATTAAAAAACTTCCGGCAGCACCCAGCCAAAACTTTCTCAACACTTTATTGCGAATTGTGAAAAGTGTTATGAGCAAATTTTATACTTTTTTTGAATCGAGTACCCAACAAAAACAATAAAAGTAAAAAAGAAAAACAATTTAAATAAAATTGCTACATTCCTAGTTGCAAGCAAAAATAATTAAAATAATATAATTGTTTTCCTACTTTGGCTGGCGAATACAAAAACCAAATAAGTCAGTGCCCGCTTAGTCACTGTCGCGTTATGTTTCCGCCAACTGTTTACACACACACACACACATCCACACACAACATGCATTGCCTCCAAATGTACCAACTACATACATAGCTCCTGCTGCATAGCGCGAACGCGCCAAAAATTGGGTTGCACTAAGTAAGTTTTGCCTTAATTCTATGCAATCGCGTCAAAAAACCAGTTTAAGGAGAGCAAAATAGGTGGAGACGCGGTCTGCGGCGGACGGCCCAGTTTACCCACTCCAACTAAGTGCGCTTAAGCGGCTCTTTAGAGGCTTAGCTGAGCATTTATGAATGGCTTTAAGCTTTTATGCAGGAAGTGTGGCCAGCGAAAAATAAAACGAAAAATTTAACAAAAAAATAGATTTACAAAAAATTAAGCACAAAAATGCAGCTGGAAATGTTTTGCGTCCGTTAATCGCAGTGACTTACTTGTAAGCTGGGATTTACCTAAATTACTGTTAAAACGAATTAGCAGGTGAATTATGTAAAGAAACGCAGCTAGACTTGGGAAAGAAGGAAAATACAAAATGAATTTGAATGCAGTTCGATAGGCTTAGGCTGGGAATCAAAGTTAGTGCATATGCGATAACTGGGCATTCATACAGAAAGAAGCCCGAATCTTCATAGCTACAACAAAGCTCATTGCAGTACATGTCGATCCTTGGTTTTAAGACTGACTGCCGGGAGGTAAATTTCAGCAATTTTGCCGTGGAATCTAACATATCAGAGACGTTTCGTATTAATTCAGCTATCGAATTCAACAATTATCTACGGTCTCTTGGGATTTGCCAGAGGTAAAAAAGAGTGTTTGAAAAGTCGTTTGTACCTATATCGTAAACAATATTCGCCAACATTCTCGCGGCTGCAAACATTTTTTCCTAAATAGCTCTTGTATAGTCCGGTAGGCGTAAAGATTCAATCTCTGATCCATCTGTTAAGACAGGGCTGGAGCTATTTCATCCATTCGCACGACGTGACCTAGCCAGCGGAGCCGCTGGTTCTTAATTCGCTGCACTATGTCTACGACCTTGTACAGCTCGCACAGCTCATCGTTCCATCGTACGTGGTATTCGCCGTCGCAAAGACCCCAAGGTCCATAAATCTTTCGAATAATCTTTTTCTCGAACACTCCAAGTGCCCTCTCATCTGATGTTTTCATCATCCATGCTTCTGCGCCATACAATAGGACGGGCATGATGAGAGACTTATAGAGTATGGTTTTTGTCCGTCGAGAGAGGACTTTACTGTGCAATTGCCTACTCAGACCGAAGTAGCACTTGTTGGGAAAAGAGATTCTGCGTTGGATTTCAAGGCTGACGATGTTGTTGGTGTTAATGCTGGTTCCTAAGTAAACGAAGTCCTCTACTTTTTCAAAGTTATAACTGTGAACAGTGAAGTTTGATCGCAGTCGTGAATGTGCCGACTGTCTATTTGATGACAGAAGATAATTCGTCTTGCCCTCGTTCATCTCCAGACCCATTCGATTCGCATCTCTATCCAGTTTGGAGAAGGCAAAACTAACTGCGCGGTTGTTAAGACCGATGATGTCAATGTCATCGGCGTACGCCAGCAATTGCACGCTCTTATAAAAGATGATGCCTGACCGATTTAGTTCTGCAGCTCGAATTATCTTTTCCAGCATCAGGTTAAAGAAATTGCACGATAAAGAGTCACCCTGTCTGAAACCTCGTTTGGCATCAAACGGCTTGGAGAGGTCCTTCCCAATTCTGACGGAGCTGTTGGTGTTGCTCAACGTCATTTTACATAGCCGTATAAGTTTTGCCGGGATACCAAATTCAGACATTGCGGCATATAGGAAACTTCTTGTCGTGCTGTCCAAGGCAGCTTTGAAGTCGACAAAAAGATTGTGTGTGTCGATTCTTCTTTCTCCGGTCTTTTCCAAGATCTGGCGTATTGTGAATATCTGGTGGGTGGTAGATTTACCAGGTCTAAAGCCACACCGATAAGGTCAAATCAGTTCGTTGACGGTGGGCTTAAGTCTTTCACACAATACACTCGACAGAACCTTATACGCGATATTAAGAAGACTAATCCCGCGATAATTAGCGCAAACTGCAGGATCACCCTTTTTGTGGATACGGCAGAGCACACTTAAGTTCCAATCAGTAGGCATGTGTTCTTCCGACCATATTCTAGAAATGGTGGACATCAGTCACAGGTCGCCGTTTTCATTCTTACAGGATTTCGCTCCGGTCTTGAAACCTTCTGTTAGCCGTTGAACTTTTTGAAAACAATTTCGGGGGCTTTTGCTGTCGGCCAGCATCTCAAGCTCTTCGCATTTCGGACTCTCTCTTTTTCTCACGAAAAATGCGTCTTGCTTCCTTCTTCAACTCACGATAATGCTCCCGCACAGCTCGCGTTGCGCCCGATCGCAGTGTGGCCCTGTAGGCAGCGTCTTTACGTTCCGTAGCGGCGCGACATTCCTCGTCATACCAGTTGTTCTTTCGGGCTCGGAAATATCGTTCTGCTGATTATTGCTCTCAGAGAGCAGGAGTGCAAGTCGAGTGACGAAGTGGGTGGCTGTCTGTTGCGATTGCAGCTTTCCGACGTCGAGCTTTCCTTGTGTCCATTTGCATGCGCTTTTTGCTGCACAGAGGCGCGTGCGGATCTTAGCTGCCACAAGGAAATGATCCGAGTCGATGTTGGCTCCTCGGTTCGTGCGCACATTTAGGACACTAGAAGCATGCCTTCCGTCTATCACAACTTCGTCGGTTTGGTTTCGTGTCTTACCATCTGGATAATCTTCTTATGCTGAAACCTGGTGCTACAGACTACCATGTTTCGGGCCCCAGCGAAATCGATCAGTCTCAATCCGTTATCGGACGTTTCTTCGTGGAGACTGAATTTGCCGACTGTGGAACCAAATATGCCCTCCTTGCCCACCTTGGCATTGAAAAGCCAAGATTTTTATATCGTGGTGGGGGCACCGTTCATACGTGCGGCTAAGGAGATCGTTGAAGCGATCTTTACTCCCATCGTCCTTCTCTTCCGTCGGGGCGTGGGCGCAAATCAGGGAGATGTTGAAGAATCTTGCCTTGATGCGGATTGTGGCTACCATATAACTGATTGTTCAGATATTTCATTTTGCACGAAAACCCCTCCATTTAATTAGCTAAAATCTTAAAACTTGCGCAAAGAATAGGTATAGTGAAAACTAATGTAGTAGTAAAAATCATTTAAATCGGATAAATATAACTTATAGCTGCCATACAACCGATAGTTCAGATATTACATTTTTCGCCATAAATCCTTTATTTAATCATCTAGATACTTGAAGTTTTGCACAAATATTAGTAATTATTAGACATTAATCATAAATATCAAAGAGATATAAGATTTATATTAAATCAGCTAACGACTTAAAATGTTGTACGAATATCGCTCATTGATAGGTTTGTATACGAAATGAAAATCGTAAAGATCGGAGAATATAACATATAGTTTCCATACAGCCGATTGTTCAGATATTCCATTTATCACAAAACGCCTCATTGAAGTAGTTAAAGACTTCACGTTTTGCACATATCATATCAGCAATTACCATATTAGCACTATATTAACAATGAAAATCCTAAAGATCAGAAAAATAAAACAAGTTGCTCCCATACAGTGAATTGTGCAGATATTGCGTTTTGTACTTTGGAAGTCACTCTTTGGATCCAGTTTTCAGAGCCAGCAACTGCACGATCAACAAAGCAGCACGCGACCGAATAGAGCTGGACATCGATTGAAAAAGTGATACGCTTTATCCAGTATAAAAAAATTAGCAAGTTTCGATTGAACGAAGACAATTTCCTTTAGTACCTGCAAAGGCTATTCCAATTCATAAAAGCGAAGGAGCAACTTACAGAAATATTGCTGTCCACATCAAAAAAGGAATGAGCCGATCAGCGTTATACGTCGGATGCAGTAGAGCGACAAGTGCTTTTGGACTATTTATTTTTGGCAATTTTATCCCGAGATCATTTGGAGCAAACGAAGTATTTCAGAGAGAGGTCAAAGATCTCCAAACAGAAAAAAAGTTGATCACTCACTACGACTTTGCTTTTTTAAGACCAAATAACACAGTTAGTAGGGGCAGCTAGGACTTCAATTATTATTAGAAAGTTTTCCTACAACCAAGCAACAAACTGCGATAGACTGGGTTTTGAAGAGTTTACCTACAGAAAGTACACAGGCTATAACGTATGAAACCTCCTTCAGCGACAATGACGGGATTTTTTTTATGCAAGCCATTAATTGATGTTAAGTTCAATTAAAATAAGTTAAATTAAGGTAATAGGCTTCACATTGCATTTAATTGAATAAATCAGCGACCATGACGGGATCTTTTATGCAAGCCATTAATTAAGATTAAGTTCAATTAAATTAAGGTAATGCAGGTTTCGCATTGCACCTAATTAAGTAAAATAGCCCATTTCGAATATTGAACTCTATTAAGGCTTTATACGAAATCGCAATCATTAAAATAAGGTATTAAAAATTAGTTTAGTTAAGGTATATCTATATACATATATATATATATATAAGCTATGTATACTAGCATTTTTTTGGAATCTAGAATTAAGAGCTACAAAAATAAAAAATGAAATCCGATTTTAATAAAATAACAGGGTTTTCAAAATTTTTTCCATTCTTGAAAGGTATAAAGCTTTTTTTCTTGTTTTTATTACGATGCGTACTGCGCACTTCAACATGTTGAATAAAAATTATTTTTAGATTTATTATCATATTCGCGATATTAATATTCAAGAATTTGGCACCACATTACTGTGGAAGACATCTGTTCAGGAAAACAAACAACGAATATGATGCACTCAGCTAATTCTTCGTTGCAGATTGAAGACACATAAAAAAAAAATTTTTATGTCCAATCTTTTACGCAAATATTTGCGTAGATCATATCTACTTCGTGTATGGGCTTGTGTTTGTTGTTTTGCTTGTCTGTCAACTTGCTTGTCTGTTCAACTTGCTACCTGTCAGTCAGTTAATTAGTCAGCCGGAGCGTTGCAATAACGCAATCACAAAAAGTAATCACAATATTTGCATGTACTCACAGCGAACGGTAAAAGGGTTATTTCTACAAGCATACTACACTCATGTTTGCATTTAAAGCGCCAAGAACTAGTCCACCAAAATTTAGTTTAAAAGCAACTGCATATAAATGTAATCTGTGTTCGAAATGTAGAAGTTTTAAACCCGAAAAAAAACGAGAACGCTGCCAAGGTCGTGTACAGACTACTGATTAATAATAAATTAATAATTTCCTTTGATGACATTTTGCTGGTTTAGTAGGAAAACTTAAAAAACTTAAAATAAAGGAATTTTTTATGAACAAAAACTGAAAGTTAAAAATGAACGCCTTTCTCGAGATAATTTTTTTATACAAAAATTGTTTCCTAAATAACTTAAAAACAAAGGGTGGACAAACCAAAGTCTTTGGCGGACAAACGATTTAGCTCAAAAGGGGGTAATTTTAAACTTAAAATGTTTTTTATAAAAAAATGTTTTTAAATTAACTTTAAATGGAGAAACAAAATTTTCTGTTGGGAAATAATTAAACAAAGCTAGATAAGCGATTTAAAGCGAATAAAGTTCAGATTAATATTTTAATAAACATTTTTTTTTAATATCTTCTAAGCAAAGTCCACGAAAATTTTTACTGCACAAACGATGAACCAACGGTTTTACGCAAAAACTGAAAATTTAGATTTTTGAATTTTTTTTATTTACAAAGTTTGAAATTTTGATTTAAGCGGTTTTTGTTATGGAATGTAATTTCTATTAGGGAGTTCACAAGCCGTGTTATTGGTCGTATTTATTTAATGCGCTATTGAGCTTGTGAATGCACTGTGTTATTTTATTTACTATTGTATGTGGAATTCAAGCAATTAATCAGCAAAAAATCACATACATACATATGTACATACATATGTATGTATAATAAACTTGAGCGGTCGGTTTCTTAAAAATATGTATGTACATATGTATGTATGTATACGTACATCACCATTTGACTTTATTTATCTTTTTTTTTAAGCAAAACTAAACTCCCTATATGTTTTTGATTGAAAATATTAAATAAGAAAAATAAAATTGATAAGTTGGCGATATGTAGTGGAATGTAGGTAGACGAATTTGAAATATAGTTTTTTTTTTTATAAAAAATAAATTAAAATATCATGCTTCCATTTTTTATTTCGCTACTGCTACTGCTGTGCTTCTACTACCTCCAATTCTGTCTTGCTATCTGCCAGGTACATAAGTATGTAAGTTTTCCATTTGCCTTGGTGTGCGAATCATTGCAATTGGGTTTGCTTTTGCTTTTTTTTGCGTTTTTGTTTGCTTTTTTCATTGCTATTGCAGCTACGTTATTTTGCAGCACACTTTGTTGTTGTTGCCTTTATTGTGTAATCAGCAGATAACGGCATTTAATGGCTGAATAGTTTTCTAGTGGCGACCGCAACGGCCGAACAAACAGACGACGACGACGGCAACGACGAGTCGGCGGCCACCAAGTCAATGCTCTTGCCTCCGCCGAATTAGTTTTTTTTATTCATTGTTGTTGCTATTATTGCGTTACGTTACGTTTCGTTGGCTGCATTGACGGTGTTTGCTGCAATGCGCACACACACTTTGCCGTGCTAATATTATTTTCGTAGATTTTTTTTGCTCATACACTCTTTTGTTGTCGTTGTGGTTGTTGTTGTTGTTGTTGATGTATCCACCCGTTCTTGTCGGCAGTGTATTTCATTGTTGGCCGACATATTTGTTGTTACTCACATAACAAAGTCTACCAGTCGGGCTTATATTTTTGTTTTTGTTGTTTTTAAATTTTGTCGGTACGTGTGTTGTCTGGGCTGCCTTGACTTAGTGGCGGCGGAAAACGGTTTTTCTCACGAACATTTTTCTTAATTTATTTTCATATGGTGGTAAATAGTCGCTGGCGCTTCTTGCATATTATGTATTCGTGTTTGTGTTATACAAAAACAACGCTAACATAACACCAATTTAATTCACTGAGTATATCTATACATACATACATACATACGTACATTGTACATATGTAAATACTTACATATTAATAAATTCCCAATTTCAAATGCAAAAGGGTTACAATTCAAAAAATGTTTATGTCGATTTATAACATAAGTCATTTCCCAATTTATGCGCACATTTTTTTCTTCATGATTGCAATCTTCAAAATAACTTTTAATCTGAGGTTTGCGCTGTACCCTTTGCAACAATTTTTCATCAAAATTTCCATTTTTTAGTCTGAATTTCTAGAAAAAAATTTTTTTCCACTTGTATAGCTCTATCAAGAAATGCTACGAACGAGGAAAGGAAAGAAATCTAACGGACCCGACGCCATCTAATAGAGCTACCACGTGAAAAAGCACAATTTCAGGGTCTGAAGTGTGGTGGTAGAAAGACTCCAAAGTCCAATACATACTAACATTCCCTCTAGGAATGAGCCTATAAACCGTTGGAAATTAAAAACGATAACAACAAATACCACTTGTTTGAGCACTTTGAGCGCACTTTCGATCGTTGCTCCCTCCTTATTCTAAAATCGTGGATTTTGATGAAGCACTATACTTGGAAAATACAGTCTCCATAACTAAATCTCTGCATCGATGATGTTGTGATAAGCGAAGGCAACTTTGACAACGACCCTTTGAGATCAAGATGAATATATAAATTAAAATGTGTGAGTTTGAGAGCTTGATATATTAGTCGAGATGAAAGGGTATACAAATTCTATCAGATGTTTGGGCGATTTTCTTATATTTTGAGGACCGTAACGAATTACCGCAAGAGCATTTAAAGTAATAGCCGCGATACCTGTTGGCGTTGGCAGAGGAATGTAGGGTTCCAACGAAACCACTAAATTATCCATACTATTATTCGCCCATAGTATCGCTAGAAAGTGTCGGTACTGGGGTAAGTGTCGGATGGAAAGTATCGACACTTACACGGTATCGAGAATTTTTACACCAATTTTATTTTGTAAACAAAATTAATAATAAAGCGGATCAATCTTTAAAAATTTGGAAAAAGATTTATTTTAAAACAAATCAATAAGCTTAAGTTTTATATTGATCTCTATGGGCATTTTTATCTTCAATTAATTTATAGTCATTGGCGAATTTTAACTCATATTTATAGAAATTACATTAAAATAACAATTACAAATTGCCTAAAAATACAAGTTTTTTAAGTTGCTTACCTGTTTGGGCTTTGAATTTTTGTGGCTCCAGCTTTAGAGAACAATTGTTCACACGGAAATGAGGATTCAACAACTACCAAAAATACACGAGCTTGCTTATTTAACCGTGGACAAATTCACTTTGAATCCTCCCACTCTTCTAAAGGGTTACTTTTGATAAATGATATAGGTGCAGCCAACGCATAGTTCATCAGACTGACTAAAGGTTCAATTAGAGGTGCCATAACCATAACCATAGAAAACAGCTGATCCAACCAACCTTATGGGTTACACTGTAATCGATTAGTGGTGCCATACCATAACGCCATAACCATAACCATAACCATACCGACCAACTGAATTTTGGTTTTTGCCGTAACCATAAAATGCTGATTGCTGATTCGCCTTGTTTATTGTGATATTTTTGTTCTTCGTGTGCAGTTTATTTTGTTTTGATAAGTTTTAATTTATATTTTGCGTCCGCGTTTTACATACTTTACTAAATTTTTATTTACTTTCAGTTTATTGCAAATATCAGCTGTTTATGGTTATGGCACCACTAATCGATTGCTTAAATATGGTTATGGTTATGACTACGATTATGGTTATGGCGTTATGGTATGGTACCTCTAATTGAACCTTAATACATATGTATTAGCTCTTTTTTTTGTTGAATCTAGTATTTTCTTGCAACAGCGTTGCAATTTTACTTTTTCATGTTCTGTAATTATCAAAAGTATGGGTACTTACGTGGTTTCGAAGTCAAAAGCATCGATTAAAAAAATACTTGGTATCGCAAGAAAAGTATCGACTATTTACTAGTACTCGGTGGTATCGTTTGATCCCTATATGTAGGAACGCTTTCATTGCTTTGGAAAGTGAAGATTGACCAGGGATTTTATAATTGAAGTATTTTAATCTGAGATAGAAGCAACAAGCGGTATACTTTGTTGAACTCTACTAATAATGCTTGAAGCCCATTTTGGATTAGCACAATTAGGTGCGAGTTTGAAGTATGCTTGCTTTTTGATATGAAAAACGTGCGCATTATTGTGAGTTAAAAAAATTTATTATTGAACGAAGCTAATTTTCCAACGAAAACATTCATATACATACATAAATATATGTATATACAATGACCCAAAAACATATATAAATACTATTTACACTTAAACATGTAAGTAAATAATGATAAGCGAATGCTCTAGTCGCCGAATAATTAATATGAAGCTTTTATTTATTAATACAATTTTAAATGGCGCCAGCGAAATCTTTTCCATTTAGGCCACACGTTATTTAATTTATAATATAGCAGATAATATGTTTATTTGACTTAATGACAAGTACGACTCGCACTGATCACATAGCCTAAGCGTGTAAATAAGAGCATTCTTCTATTTGATTAAAAATTACAGGTTTTTAATTGAGTACCGTTTAATTGAAATGATCAAATTTACCTATTTTGTTAATTGAAATTGTAAGCAGATGATTTTAAAAAATACATCGGAAGACGATCCAAAGTCTTCTTTCAGCAATCCTAAATGAAGAAAGTTTACAGACCTCCAGAAAACCAATGTCTGATTCAGAATAATATCTTTGCAATTGAACAAAATGACTCGATATGTGTTCAAAAATGTCTAAGACGAAAATAATATCTTAAGCAGGAGATTCTCAATATAAACTTGATGTTGGCACAGAATGTTGTCTTTCAGAGCAGCTTGTGAGACCAAGCTTTTAAACTATTTCTGCCAAAGCCGTAAGGACGAAAGTCCCTTAAGCATGGCAAAGCGCTTTAGACTTTTTGGTCAGCATAAGCACTGTGTTATTAAAGTGAATGTTAGAATTTGCCATTTTAAAGGATTATAAACTTAAAGGATCTAAAACTTAAAACATCTTTTCATTACTTTAAAGAAGGGAGCGTCAATGGTTGTTCTTTCCCCCCGAAAGATGGTTGATAATCTTCTAAGGAAGCTGTAAAGCGTTTTTTTTAGACGTGTGGTTTTCAATGAGGCAATATTTTTTTCGGAGTTGCTCTTTTTGACAGCTGCTACTTAATTTATACTCAGTTTGGATTAACATTTCTGGAATTGAAGCTGAACGACCGTCAAGTGCTTCGTACGTTCGGTGAATGGGCCCAAACGAGATGGCCACCGATTACGATTTTCACAAGAAAATTTTTTTTAGCGATGAAGCTAACTTCTGGTTGAATGGGTACGTTAACAAACAACATTTTTGCATTTGGATTAATCATAATCCACAAGCCATTGTTAAGATGCAATTACATCCTCAAAAAGTCACTGTTTGGTGTGCTCTATGAGCAGAGGGATCCATCGGTCCATATTTCGTCAAAAAAGAAGCCGGCCATAATGGGGTACGCTATCGAGTCATGATTAATGACTTTTTCGTGCCTGAATCGGAGGATGTTCATGGATGTTGACCTGGAAGGAGCTGCGAAAGAGCGTCACCTTCTCAGACTAAAACTGAATGAGCAACATATCGCATACCCAAAAAATCCAATAATTGGATTTAAAAAGTTTGAAATTTGGAATAGGTTTGAGAATTAACGATGTTTTAATTGAAAAGGAATTTTAAATAATTGGAGGATAAATAAATTGTTCAAATGTGTCAAGAAGTGTTTGTGCTATAGTTTGTGAACAAAGTGTATAAGAAAATGTCCCAGTTCCTGCTGCTGGCACACTCGTACATATGTACATAAGGATATAAGACTAAAGCCTAATGAACCACAAAACGATTAGTCGAGCATATACTTTCAAAGCAATTTCATTGACTGGTAAAACATGTAGACAGTCAGTAAATGCTATGGAAGGTGGTGAAAGACTGACGTTTGCATGCTGATACTGCTTTGTATACAAGCATGTCAGTATATAAAGTACACGCAGTTACATGGAATAATTTCCGATAATTTGCTTTGACAAGTTAATCGCTGCAATTTGCATGGAAATTTATCATAATTCCAAGCAACATGCGAATCTTCACAAGCGCCTATCTGTGTATGTATATACTTATATAAAATACAAATGCACGAAGTATCTGAGTAAGAGTACGTGAAATAAAGTTGGTTGCAACGCTTTCATAAACGCCACATTCAAGTGATTGCACCACCATCGGGCTAAAATGATGGTTAGAACCCTTTGTGAGGGGAGTTGGGGTGGCGTTGGTTAGTAAGCGCCAGTTAAGCACGCTCCTTTTTATGCAACTATGTACTTATGTATGTTTGTAAGTGTGTGTGAGAGTGTCTACTTAATGTAAGCACTTGCACACAGGAAGCAAGCATATTTCGTTCAGTTGCAGATATGTACATATGTATTTACTCACTCAGATTCACCGCAACGCAGTTACGTAGAAATTCAATTTAGTTACCATCGCCGCCGCCGCTGCTGTTAGCAACATAATTGTTTTGCTGTGAGTCTACGATGTTGCGCGACCGGTGGTGCTACTCGCTGGCTCCAGCAACGCTTGGCTGATGGAAGTGCAAAAATGCGCACAAAACGTCAACGATAAGCTTTAACAACAAGATAAGATAGTTTGCATATCTGGCGGTTCACATCGCAGCAGCAATCAGCAACTGGCAGTGAGTGGCATACATACATACTTACATAAGTACGTATCTATGTACATTAAGGATGTCTAAGTCATAATAGAAAATTCAGCAAGAAAAACGAGTTTAAAAACCTACCTGAAACGAAACACATTGTGATAAAAACATTTGTGTGTTATATAGTTGGTTAAAAAGCTGCACAAGGAACCAAATACAGGGATCTAATGAGTTCCTTTCCTAGTTTCATTCGAACGAAAATACAACAATAGCATGTTGAAAGATGCACCCAGTCAAACATTGACAGGAAAGACCGCGAAAAAAATATTGCTATACTATTTATACGACAGTCAAGCTGCGATTAAAAGCTTAGTCTCACCTGCTGTGAAATCCAAGCTAGTTTGGGACTGTATAGCGAAATTAAACACTCTTGTCTTGGGTAGTATAAATAAACATTTTCCTATTATGTATACCGGGCCATTCAAGAATAGAAGGGATGAGATGATGGACTGTCTTGCTAAGAAAGCAGCTGCCTCTCCATGCAATGGTCCGTGGCCCTGCTGTGGGCTTTGATTCCACAAAACCGGAGGGGTTTTAGAAAACTGTACCAAGGCTAGAATAAGTCAAATATGGAAATCTCTTCTAGGCTTAAGACAGTAGAAGATTCTTCTGCGAGATTTTAATCCCGGAAGAGCTAAGGAACTAAAAGGTATACCTCGAGGGAAACGGATTATACTCATTGGGGCTGCTTAAATATCACTATGCATGTCAGATTCAGATGTTTTGGAGAATATATCCTATCTGGAGAATCTCTCCAAATTTGGGTCTGTCTAAAAAATATAAGAATTTATATGATCTTGAAGATTTTCAGCGAAGTTAAGCTTCGCCTTAAGAACAAAAGGAATCTCAAAATAGATCTTCAGGGTCGCAATGTATACCACCCTTCGAAATTAATTTAATCTTTTCTAAGTCATAATGGAAGAATTAAAGGTGGCTTCTATTATTAATACTAAGGAAATCTTTCAATGTTCACATACTTTAGAATTAGAGATTTATAGGGACAGTTTGCCACTTGTTTTTTCACCAAGACTAATTAAAAATCCTGAACGGTAAGAGAAACATAATCGATGAAACTCCTCGAGTCTTTCTCGAAACAAGGAATGTGGCTCCTGTCTAAACCTTACATCTTTCCGAGGTGAACGTAAGTGCATGGGCACACAATTTTTTGAAGATCTGAATGACTCAGAACAAAGCAAATTTTGAATTAATAAACGCCACAAAAATAATCTGGTAAACTCGGGGTTTTACAATAAGCTCGATTGCGAATCATTTTAATTAATTTATCAAGACTTTTGCGTAATTATGAAGAAAAAAATGGAGTGATACGTGCACAAATATAAACTATTTTTTATAAAACCCTTTCAAGGCAGAATTATACTTGGATTGACTGCAAAGGTACGGCTGATATTAGAAAAAAAATGGGTTTTGTCATTGTCCCTGGATGAGATTTTAGCCGCGAAACTAAGAGTGATGCGTTTGCTTTTATTGAAATGAAAAACTTAATTCACCATAATTTTATTTTAACCGATCGAGTTCAAATTTAAAAATTTAAATGCAATTGAAACCAAAAAATTACAATAAATCGGCATAACTTCCACAATATGTACATCCTAATGCAACTATTCGCTTTCATAAATATGTGTGCATATGCATCTATGTTTTTGTTGGCAACATAATGATGACTTGTTGCCTTGTTGCAAAGAGGAGGTGCACAAGTCGCACAAGGTGCCACATGCAGCAATATACTGGTTGTATCGCGGAAACGCAGTCAATTCAACTACATATTTTTCTCATTTTTTTTAGTGCGATCATAGCAGAAATGAAAAGCCACTTAATTTTACGTGAAAAGGAAGCGTCAACGCGCCACAGCAGGCGCAATGAGCAGACCGACTAGCAGCTAATCAGTGTATATGCCAGCGAGACCGTCGACAGCAGCAGCAACAGTAGCAAAAGTGGTAACACAACAAGTAGGAAATATCCGAACAAGTGAGTATAAAATTTAGGTAAAAAGGAAAAAAAAGTAAAACAGAAAAAAACAATGAACAACAACACTTGCACTCATTCGTAACAAGGTTGCAAGTTTGTTGGCAGAGCGTGCGCATTACGCTCGCTTTTTCTAATACTTTTAACTGGTGCTTGTTCGTACTGGGCAAAGACGGACAGCGCACAAATTTTACGAGCGATTATTTTATTTGTGAGGCATTGGCAAAATTATGAATATAAGATATGTTAGTTAAGTTTGATGATGATGCTGATGATTATTAAGAAGATAAAAGTGGCCATCGCGAAGGTGATGGAGTGGCTATGCAGCGACTGCGTCGTGTTGATTAAAATCCTGTTGTAGCACTGATGCGCAAGTTGGAACAGTAGCAAGCCGGCAGGCGGATCGCATTAATTCTGCAAAACACTTTGGTTAAATTAGGAAACATTCTTCGGTTGATTTGCACTATGTACACATGCACTTCTTTAAATTTCTCTACCGTGTGGCAAATTTGGATTTTCAATAAATATTTAGTTGAAATTTTTTTTTGAAGAAATAAACAACAAGATTTTCTAAAAAAGTGGCCCATACAAAACTTCTTCATCAAAATCCAAGGTTGAAAAAAAAAAAAAATTTGTTCACAAAAAAAAAACGATCACAGTGCAACAATGGCGATAATCAAATAAAATTTATTCCAACCTAAAGAGTTGCAATTGTGGCACAGGCACTGTCAGCGAAAGCGTAACCCCTCAAGACTTTTAATAATATTGATGAAGCCGTATTGAAAGCTAGAATTGTTTGTTTAAGAGAGCTTCAAACAGATGGACATAATATTACGTCATTTCAAGTGTGATTTAGAGACAAACCTGTTTTTGTGACATCTTCCGCCTCATTTTTCGTTGGAAGATCTTAAAGATATTTATATTGATGTGGCCTTTATCATATTGTTGAATAAATTACACATCGCTTCTAGTAATTTTTTCACAAACTCGTGAAGACATTCAAATTAAATATTTTTCGAAAAGTGCAAATCGTTCAAAAATATTTACTTTCATATCATGCTGAGGGCACTCCCATAGACATACCTCACTATTCTAGGAGAAATCATTCCGAATGTTCGAAAATCAAACTGAAACTACTAACCGAGCTGATAATACTCTATTGCTCCAATGGCGTACTTGTACTCCTTGCCTACCCTCTGGCGCTCACTTTCATCCTTCTGTGCTGTCATTTTCTCCATATAATGTCAAGTTTATTATCAGTTCAAGTAGCTGTTCAATTTTTCAAGTAATTTTTATTTTATGTGCCGCACTTCGACAACGTTTTTAATTTTTTATTAATTAAGCAAGGAAGCAGTTTTCGCTAAGACAAAAAAAAAATACACAACCAACACTTGACTGCCTCCCCGATGTATAGGCGGTGCACACAAGCTCCTGCTTGACACTGTATACATAGTTAGCGTGTTGTTTTTGCAACAGCAACGAAAGGTGGTTCAAGCTGCAACGCGTATTTGTTGCCACTTGCCACTTGGCGCTTGCCACTTGTCCGTTGAAGTGGCATTGGCGTTTACGAGTAGAGTGGCTAGGGGAAGGGAACAAGTTGGTCTGTCGCAATAAATTGTATCAAAGCCAAGGTTTTGCACTCGTTGGATACTTTTGCTTAAGGAAGTGGTGTAGTATAAAAGTTAATTAACACTAATTTATTTAAATAGTTTGCATAATAATAATGATAATAAAAATAATATATAACAAGTTGTTGCAAAGCTTGCAAAGCTGCATACACAAGTGGCATGCTGCAAGCTTTGACCTTTAAAAGGTTTTGGAGTTCATGAGAGTTTATTAAAAATTCAACACGAGCTTAGCGGAAGTGCTGGTGTCTGAGCGAAGATATAATTTTGCTGGTAGTCTATTAAATGACCGTAATACAAGGAAGTTTTTTTTTTGAAAACTTATCAATTATTTATATATTTCATAAAGATAGGACGAAAGAAATTTGACGAGCTAGATATACCAGCTTGAGCTAAGAGCTTCAAACAAAGCTAGAAAAAGAACTTCTTACTTGGCACTGTTCTACGAATGAGTTAACAATCTATAAATCTTATAGGAAATCCAAACGACTTTCAAGGAGAAACTCTTGCGAGAACATGGAAAGCCATTTTATATTAAGGTTGATGGTTAAGTAAGCTTGTCCTCGTTACCAATTTTTTCAATTAACCCTGTATACTTAATGGAATTAAGTTTAAGACATTTTTAGATTTCGCTGGTTGCCTGGTTGATATATTTCGATCTTTTTATACCCGCGCACTTGTGTACAAGGGTATTATAACTTTGTTCACATAACGGTTGCTTGTAACAGCATAACGGAATCAAGATAGATATAGACATATATATATCAAAATGCTCAGAATGAAAGAAGTCGATTTAGCGTTGTCTGTCTGTCCGTCCGTCTGTCCGTGCAGACGTTAAATTGAGTAAAAATTGAGATATCTCAATGAAACTTGGTAGGTAGATTGTCTTTTACCCAGAGCAGGTTGGTATTGAAAATGGGCAAAATCGGACAGTAACCACGCACTCTTTCCATATAACGGCAATTGTCGAAAATGCAAAAATTGCTATATTTCAGTAGCTATGGAAGCTAATTTGCTCAAATTTTGTGTATACAGGGGGCGTACCACCGCCCACTTATGAGTTCATATGTATATCACTGGAACCACCGACCCGATTTTGTTAAAATTTGGTAAATTTTTCAAAATCTGACCATAAACACGCCCACCTGTCATATAACGGTAATTTTCGAAAACAGTAAAAATAGAACATTTCAATAAATGTTGAAGGGAAATATCTTGAGTTTAGTATGTGGTGTTGTATTGCAGCCAGAAATCCGACTATATGAGATCATATGTATATGTCTATAACTACTTTATCGATTTCGTCTAAACTGGGCACACATGTTAGATTATACCTAGTTAATTTAAAAATTTAGCTGAAGGGTGCGCCGGGTATATAAGGTTCGATGGAAGCTATTGAAGCTGTTGGGCTTCATCAGCTTCATTTCAGCGCAACTATAAAAGTATGCAGAAATGGCGTGTCGTTAGTTGATTCCTATCTATCCGAGCTGCTTAGTTAGGTGCTACACCTCTTTGCTTTAGAACTATGAGCTCTAGGGACACATTATGGGGTTTGAGTAAACAATTCCCTCTTATTTTTTTTTCACAAATCTTTTGAGATAATGATTGCCCTGCTCCAAGCCTTGAACTTCCATCCAACGGAGAATGAACAAGGATACTCCGATCTTTCTCGATGTTGCCGCCATTAACAGTCTGGGCGAATTGGAAAGGAGGGTCTGTCAGGCCAAGTGCTTGGGCGTTATCTTCTAGAGTTACGAGATTTTAAGTTAATTAAATAACACCTGGCACTATAAGAAGGAATCGGGTCACCAAAACGTATGTGTGGGCTAAACCTAAAAAACGTGTTTTGAATTCTTTCTAGTCTCATTATGTGGCGTTCTAAGTACGGCCTGCAGATGAAGACTGCGTATTCAGATTTAGAGCGTATAAACAAGATAAATAACATTTCAAGGTGTAAGTATCACCAAAATCTGAACTGAATAGGCGAACGAAAGCAAGCATAGAATATGATTTGGCAATAGTGGAGTTTAACTGGCTTTGAAATAAGAATTTAGAGTCAAAGACTGCGTCGAGGTCGCATATTTCGACCACTAGGTGCTGAGTGCCACTAATGTAGTATGAAGTGATGAAATAAGGCACGAGATTTGACAAGTGAAACATAAAAACATTTGTTTTATATTTATATGTAATTGGTTTTCCCTACACCAGAAGGCAACATTATTCAGGTCCGACTGGATTTTAAGGGAATCTAAATTACTTGAAATAGTCGTGAATACTTTCAAATCATCAGCATAATATAGAAATTGAGAGTGCTTAAAACAATTAGAAATATAGTTGATAAAGATAATGTTTAGGAGGGAGCCTTAAATGCTCGTCTGGAGAATGCTGATCTAATTATTCAGCGACAAACATCTTTCATAACTTCATTAAGTTGAGTTGTTTCACTTCGTTTTAGTGCAATTATAAAAAATTCCCAGCCTTACAACTATTCTGAAGACGCTACAAAGACAAAACCGGTTTGTCTCTAACACCAAATTCATAACGGAAACCAAAGAAATTACTGAAAATTGTTTCAATAGGAAACACCATTTTTTGTCTACGCAGCACGGCATATAAATTATGCTAGTTGAATTTGTCAAACGTACTCATAACATATTTATTTATAATCCACAGCTCAGACATTTTCAAGCCATTCTGAATTGCATTGCTTGATGCTGACTTACTAACAGCTCGGCACAGTGGGCCTTCAAATTACGCTGACATTAAAATACATACTTAAATAACTATCGACGCTCAACACTCAGCTGTCAATAACATCTATTACACTTGTCACAGGAAACGCAGAAGTCACTGTAGATGCATACGAATAGAAACATATGTATGTGTGTAGATACTCGTTTAGTTGCACTAAACCTCAATGGCCGTCATTCGTCGTCGTTCACACCTGTCACACTTCCTTACACCGCAAGCGTCAAATTGGTTTAACCGCTAAATCTTTTCATGCATCGTCGCTGCTATAGACTTCAATTCATATTATGTTTACTTGTCGATTTGTCTGTTTTTTTTAAATTTTTTTTTTTACTTTTTATACGCCATTCTGCGATTTCATTGAAAGGCTATCAAATCCAAACGCGTAACTGTAGCTCTTTAACTGTGAGTTATTACATTTCACTCTTACATATGTATGTACATACAAACATAAGTCGGTTTGTATGCAAATAAAGCTTGTTTCTATTGAAAATGCAAGAAAACAAAAAGCCACTTATGTATGTATGTATGTGTAGATACGCGCATAAATGGCATTATTTAAAAATACTAGTTGGTAAGTGTTAATTCCGTAAACTGAAGCCGCCGCTAAATGTGATTGCAATACAAATTAATTAAAGTGTCAGTACTTACGCTCGAAAAAAACAATTTAGTTATACATACATATGTATATTCCGTTCACAAATTATAGCACAACTACATATTGACAGATTCCGATTCTTCTTCTAATTAATTAAAATATTTCTTCAAGGTTCATTATCTAAGAAAACTAATAAACACCCATTTTAAACTATTTTCATGATTTAACAAAATTTCATCGAACTTTTTTAAAAAAAAATGTTTTGATTTCTTTGAGTATGCAGTTTTTTTGGCTCATTCAAATTTTATTGTGAGAAAATACAAATTTCAAGTGTCTACAAGTTATTACCGATTTTTGCTAAGTTTTTTACTGGCAGTTTCCTCCATACAACGCAAAACCGCTATTATTTTTTACATGGAAGGATTGGCGAAAGAGCGTACGTAAAGAAATTTTCAAAAATTAGTGGTAATTCGTAGCCACTAAAAACTTGCACACTGTTGTTGTACAATTGAATGATCTATACTCAGAAAAATTCTAAATATTTTTTTTAAGAAGTTTAAAAATTTTATGAAATTTTGATATATGTTTTCTATGCTTTTTATAAAATTTAAAAAATAATTTTTAATGGCTTTTGTTAGAGAATTTACGAAATTTTAATTAAAAAATTATTTTAAATATTTGGAGCATACATTTAATGTCCAAAAGTGTCAATATGTGTTTGTGTTATACTAATTTGTGAACAGGGTGTACGAGAACATATACAAAATACATATGTATATAACAACCAAATTCATTATGGCATTTTAGTTAAATTGGTCTTTTAATTTTATCTCAGAATACAAAAGAAATATTCAATGTTATTACACAATTGCAGCTATAAAACTTATTACATTTCATTAGAAGTGTAGGTGGTGTTGCATATTTCGAAAATAAATACATTTTTATATTCACATTAAATTAATTTATAAAATTTAGGTAGGTGTTTACAACAAAAAAATGTGTATTTGTATGTAAGAAACATACGTTTGTGCATATGCCGATCGCTTGCGCTAATAAATCTGGTATTTATTTAGCACCTATTGCAAATTATCTATTAACCATATTGGGTTAGCCGACAACATGTCAGCACACACTTATTTTAATGTATCCACATACTTATTATACATACATGTAGCAATTGAAAACAACTAATTAGCATTTTTAAATGCGTGTATAACAAATATTATTAAAAAAAAGTTAAGTAAATTCATACACATGTATGTTTGTGCAGTAAGGTGTCTCACTTTCCAAAAAAAAAAATACTTCTTCGACTCTAAAATCTAAAAATGGATTTTCGGTGTAGGCCGAGACAACAAAAACTTCGTCAGTTGTCTATTTTCTTTGCGAAATTAAGCAATTTTCCCGTACTTAATCTATGTATATATGTACATAGGTCTTTACGCACTTGGTTCTATCATTGTATTCGTGACCAGTCTAGCTCTCGTTGCTTGCTTTACCAAGGTACCGTTATCCATATGAAGAATCTGTCCAACCGTTCATCATTCCCCATCATTCCAACTTTTTCGGTACTCATTGTCAACTTCAACGAGCTAAATATCTTGCGGTGCTCGATACGCCCTCAAAGCTCGTCTATGGTTCTTAGACATGACGCCAAACTGACAATCTCCGACCAGTTTTTTGGTGAAAAGCTTCAAACTTTCAAACAGCATTGCTGAAGACATCTTTTGTACAGTCCCAGAGAGGTTATCACTTGCAAATTTCCGCAATTAGCATGATAAATTTCTCTATCGATGAGGCGAAAAATACTGAGATTCCAAGCAGTTCCTAAAGTCTTTTTGATCTTAAACTGCATTTCTCGTATAATCAACTCTTTTCAATAAAAACGAGGAATGCTAACGTCGGACAAGCGTGTTCCAGAAGTCCATCACCAGTAATTTTTAAATATCCTTCTCAACACTCGTTATTGTATGTGTGTTGTCCCAGCAAATGAAATATTATTATTATTATTATTTATTATTCGTTATAATTAAAATTATAATAAATCTTAACACTAGCTACTATGGCTATCGGTTACATTTGTTATTTACAATACATATACATACATATATATTAAATTAGTTTTGAATATTAATTTCTTTTAATAAGTTGAATAACTTCCTTATATTATTTTCGCTTGGGACTGATATTATCGATAATGGATCTGGTGAGAGGTAAGTTGACCGGTAGGGGTTTAGGGATGGGCATTCGGAAAGGATGTGGGAAACTGTAAGTACAGATGAATTGCAAAACAGGCAGGTTGGCTGCGACTCCTTCTTCATCAAGTGAAGATGTGTCACACTCGTGTGCCCAAGGCGTAATCTAACGAAAGGTTTGTTCATTGCTGTGGTGGTGTTAGTGTGCAGCACTATTGAGTATGTATTTGGGTTTAACGATTTGTATTGGTGTGTCTCGTTGTTCCATTTGTCTCGGATTCTTCTGAGGAATTGCCTAACTGCCATATTTCTTATTTGCTTCATCTGGAATGGAACAAATAATTGGAGAGGTCCCGATGCCGCAGTTTTTGCTGCTGTATCTGCTAACTCATTTCCTATTATGCCAGCGTGTCCTGGGATCCACATGAGTTTTACTTTGGCTTGCGTATTTATTAGGTGTGTTCTAATAGTTGTAATTTCTTCTTTGTGAAATGAAATATAAAATGACGCCACCTTTCGAAAGCCTCTTATTGCAATTATCTCAAATAGTGTTATTCTGAATTCATACATATTTACATATATATGTTTGCAGTACATTTGTATGTCATTTGTCCTTATATGTGACATTAGCTTACAATTACAGCTTAAATGCAGTTTAGGCGTTTTCATTTCATTCATAATTTTGCTTAGCAGCCTCTAGCTTGTGCCTTAAGGTGTCGACATTCCTAGCTCATTGCAACTCATTAAAATGCATATTTGCTTGTAGTTGCTTTTGTTCTTTTTTTTGTTTTTTATGCGATATATATTTAAATTGTGCATAAACGTTTTTCATTGAGGCGCAGCAGCCGTGTGGGAGCTGAAAATACATAAGTAGTGGCGGCTGCGGAACTGTACTTATTGGGAGTGGCAGCATTTCGTGGCATTCTCGTATACATATTTGTTCGTGTGTATGTATGAATTTCTAACGCAGTAGACTTTTATACCTCTAAAACCCTCTGGTTTGAGTTGTGATATTCCTTAAAACTCTTACAGTTGTGTAATTCAAAAACACATGTTTTAAATGTGCTTTATGCTGAATTTTTATGATTTTAAGATTTTATAAAAAAAAATTGCCGCATGGTTCATTATATTAATTATTTTATTTATCTCTATAGAGGGCTTTAGTAGAATTAAAAAAAAAATTTTTTTGTTTACAGAGTTTTGTGTCTCTTTAAAATTTTGTATACTCGTATTAAAGTTTAAGTTTCAGATGGGCAGAGACTACCGTTGATATTTGAAAACTTTTGTTTTATTGTTATGGAAGATGGAGCAGGCATGCCGCAAAAATTTAATGTTTCAAAATCAACGGTAATATTTAATTTCAATCATTTAAACTTTTTTTCAGATTCAAACTTTGATGGAAATATGTTGAATTACAATACATTTTATATAATGTTTGAAACTTCGACTTATAAAGATTTCCTAAGAGAATAAGCTGTAATTTAATTACTCAGTCGTCGGGCACCAACCGCGCAAACACTTTGAGGTTTGTGCAAACTAGAGATGATAAGGTTTGAGCGGAGAAAATTTAAATTTCTTTGTATTGATAGATTTCTGGTTTTAATAATTAAATAGTAGAAAATGTAAAAAAAAATATTTTTTGGTATGCCATGAAATTTTTAGACGATTATTATTTTAAAGCAGCTAGAAAGAAGTGTTGAGCAATACTCGCCAGAAAAGGAATGCATCGAAACTACTGACGAACCTTGGTTGGACGTTTTCCCGACTGTCAGAGGTCTGCGTTTGCAACAACAACAAGCACAGTACAACAACATAATTATTATGATCATCATCATAGTAGATGAATTCACTTACATATAATTCTATCGATTCTTTAATGGTCTATTGTCAAACTTTGTTCTTTTTTATTTTTCACTAACAAACCACTTTTTATACTATAAGAAGCATCGTAAAATAGGTGGTTGGAATTGCTTTCTTGTAACAAAATAATTGTTGATTGTTAAATCAATCACACCCCCTTAATAGCTTAACTTAACTTAACTGTTCTTCTAAAAATAGCGGCAAAAGTTCCCGAAGTATCATGTGCATTAACCGGCGGTCTCTATCGAGAATTTTGATTCAATACTTCATTATATTTCTAAGCTCCAGTTCTTCAGAATATCATCAAGCACGAACAGGTAAACCTTTCATTTAAAATCATCAAGAGCAATCTACATACATACTCAAATGTGAATATATAAAAATATCTGCCGAAAATAATAATTCTTATAAATAATAAACCTCTTATACCTCGAAGCATAATTAATCTTTCATCATTTAATATATTTAAAGCTCTACAATTTAATTCACCTGTTATTGCATAATAAATTAATCGAAAAGAATAACAAACAGTTAAACCTGTAGAGATAAAAGATAAAAAAAATTTATAAATATTTAAATAACTTACACAAACAATTCCTAAAATTATATCCTTAGAATAAAACCCAGCTAAAAAAGGCATACAACATAAAGCTAAATTTGCTACATTAAAACAAACTATTGTTAAAGGTATATAAACTCTTAACCCTCCTATTAACCGAATATCTTGAGAATTATTTATATTATGAATAATTGCCCCAGCACATATGTATAAATAATAAAGCCTTAAATAAAGCGTGAGTTTATAAATGAAAAAATGCTAATTTATAATAACCTATAGATAACATTCTTATTATTAAACCCAATTGTCTTAAAGTAGAAAGAGCAATAATTTTTTTTAAATCAAATTCAAAATTAGCCCCCAACCCAGCTTTAAATATTGTTAAACCAGATAATAATAAAAGAATTTGCCCTAATCAATTATTACATAATAAAATATTATAACGAATTAATAAATAAACTCCCGCTGTTACAAGAGTTGAAGAATGAACTAATGCTGAAACTGGAGTAGGAGCTGCTATTGCAGCAGGTAATCAAGAAGAAAAAGGAATTTGAGCACTTTCAGTTATTGCTGCTAATATTATTAAACCCCCAATAATTTCTATTTCAAATCTATTTTTTATTAACTCTAAATAAAAAATATAATTTCAACTTCCAAAATTTAATATTCAAGCAATAGCAAGTAAAAAAGCAACATCTCCAATACGATTAGATAAAGCAGTTAATATTCCTGCATTATATGACTTTACATTTTGAAGAGAGTATTCGCAAACAAATCCAAGGATCAAACAGAGCAAACGTTTTATTTCAACAAAAAACATTATAACCAACTTTTGCACTTGAGTGTATTATTCAATAAAATAACATCATCACCACTAATCACTTAATTAATTATTACTTAAACAAAGTAAAGTAAAAGGAATAACAATACGAAAAAGTAGTATAATTTTGAATTTTGGTAGTAGAATTTTTTTTCAATGAAATATTAAACTTACCTTTGTTCTGTAGAGCGGATTGCTGAAGTCCCAATCGGGTGCTACGAAGAGGTAACCACATTTCGAAACCTTGCGTGAAGCCTTAAAAAAGTTAAAAAAAAAAGCATATTAGTAAAGGGTAACTGTTTTTTTATGAAGAGTTGAATTAATTCATTTATTATTAAATGTCAACTTAAATTAAGTGCTGCTTAAATTAAATTGTTTCTAAAAAAATTGGTCATGAAGTAAAGCTAAATATACAAATGTGTGTTGTTGTATCGGCAGAGGTTGTGTAACAATTTTTTGTTGTATATGTATTCGCTTGTTTTTTATTTGCATTTAATTAATTAAACTAAATTGAAAATATTATTAAGAAATTAAAAAAAAAAAAACAAGCAATTCTCTACCATTAAGCGCAAAAGTGGTAACCTTTTCGCGCCTAAGCAATAACAACAACCACTGCTTGAAATTGATTACTCTAATTTAGTTTTTATTTAATTTTTTATATTTTTATTATTTCTTTAGGGCCATTACGTGCTGCATAGCGGCAGCAGCTACTGAACAGCGCGTGCAAATATTTTAACCACAAATGCAACCAAAATATATACAATGGAGTGAAGGTCCCTGGGCTTGTGAATTCGAACTTATTGACATGACTAATAGCGCATAGTAATGGTAATAACGTGAAGAAAATCGCTCAATGAACTAAAAACCCAACCAAAATAGGAATATATACAAATGTATGTATGTATGTATGTAGGTACGTTTGTATGTTTGTATGACTGTATGTACATGCAGACCAACCGACCAACAAACCGACAATTGCGGCACCCACCACCAATCGGGGACCCAACAACCCCAACCATCGAGACCGTCTTATCGGGTTAGAGGCGAGCGTGGTTAAGGCGAGGAGGTTGCGAGGGTGGCAGCAGCAGAGCAGCAAAGAGCAAACTACCGAAAAAACGCCAATTGTCGGACGGACAAACATTGCAAAGCAATGGCACTTTAACGAATTTGTTGAAAAAATATCAAAGCGAATAAATTAAAATAGAAATAAAACCAAGTCACAATTGCCAAGACGTAATGTCTGTAAGAAGTAAAAACAACGACAAAATTAAAGTAGCTGCATTGTCTAGTCACAAACAAATAGCATAACAAGTAAATAGTTCACCATGACAATTGAGCACCTCGCCAGACTGTCGATGGTGTGATTAAAATTTACCAAAAAAAAAAATTGGTAAAAATTTACGAAAAACAAAAATAGTAGCAAATGAATGAAGTAAAAGTGATTGTAATTTATTTGCCGCGCTTGCCCCTATCGTTCCCTCACCCTCGTTAGAATGACTCGGCTACTGCCACCAACCACTCTTGACTTCTAACGACCTGGGCAGGAAAGAGTGCTGCGCGCGCGGCTCCTTTGATTTCGGTGGCATGGCGCAATCGGAATTATTCATTAAGTGTTGCATTACGAATTGCGATTACTTAGTTGACACATACGAAAAGCTAAAGTGTAGTGTGAAGTGAACAAACAATTGAACAAAATTAAAAGACTTTGCCACACCGAAAAAAGTACAAATGAAAATTAAATGAATATAAATTCAAAATAAAAAAAACCGTCTCACTGATAGCGAGATTTATTGATAAGTAAGTACGTGGATTTGTCTACAATGCTATTGTGGTAAATGAACAGCACTCTAATGCGGACAAAATAAGGCCTTTACGAGAATTATACTTAATAGCAGCTTAAATTGGAAAAAAGGCAGTGTGTGCTTGAAAATTTTGTTTGTTAAATAGAAACATCGCTGTCTCCTAAGCAGGGAACGCATTTTATTAAAGTTGCCTTATTTTTTAACCACAAATAACGAGTGGTTTTATTTAAATTATATATAGAACTATATATCTCAAATCGTAGTCTCAATGAGAGTAAAATGAATTAATTTTTAATGAAACTTGATTAAATTAATTTTTGTTTCACTTATATGTAGAGTAGACAAATTTAAAATAATGATACTTTTTTAAGGACGGAAAATAATCATTATTTTTTAAATTTTAATAAAAAAAATCATTATGTTCTAAACATCGCATAAGACTTTTAAGTATATATACCCAATTATCTGTTTTTAGATATTTAACCGTTATCTACACATATTTTAATTTTCCGAGTTTTTAGTTTTAGTTTAGTTTAGTTTTTATAAAACTTGATATTGAAAATGCTTATGAAACGTCGGAAAACCTGGAGCGAGCTAGGACTTATTGAAAATAACGCTTTATACAATTTTTCAAGGTTTTCCCATCCTCTTATGACACTTGTTTAAATAAATATGTATATAAAATATTCTGATATAAATTTTTTTTCTGCAAATTATTTGGATTTCGAATATATATAATGGTATTTTGTAATTGATAAGCACTTCGTGGTAGCTGTCGTATTTCAATTATTTCTCAAAGGCTGTACCTTCACAACTAGGTAAAAAACCGGTTTTGTAGATGAAAAAACTGATTTATTCGATATTCGAAAAATTAATGTTAAAAAAACCGTACAAAAAACCGAGGAAACCCGCTTTGAAAATACAGAGTCACCCTAGTAGATATCCATAAGAGTCGAACTGCTGTCTAACTGTCAGAGAACATCACATGACGGGACTGCACTTCCCTTTAAAGGAATTTTTAACTTGGAGTTTTTGACTGCTTGAATATTATGAGTGAGACAAATATTTCGATATAACTAGTGATGAAAAAGAAATATCAATGAAAGATAAATAATTAAATGACAAGTATTTATGTATGCCATGCAATAACCTCTATATATGTATGTATGTACAAGCAGTTATAAGAATTGTATTCACATGCATGCCGTAGTATTTTATTATACTTACAGGCGGTGTTACTGGCTTTATTTTTTTTAGTTTCGAACGTTAAGCATGTAAGAATATATAATACAAAAATACCATTAGGTTAGTAGTTTAAAAATTGAAAAAGAAATTCCATTACTTTACATGTGAAAGATGAAAGGATGTAAATGATTTAAGCGGACAATTCTTTATTTCGGTTAATGTTTAATGTTGCGTTTTTTTAAATTTGAGTGAATAGTTAAAAACTCTGGATACAGTTTAACACCAAATTTGTTTAACCTAAAACACTAAATGTTCTAAATATTGCGATTGTTCTGCGATTTCCTTCTAAATAGCAGCTACCTAAATTAGGTGGCCGATTTTTTGTTTTATTCGGAAGTTCAAAAGTAATCTGAAAGTATTAGTAAAGCCATTTAAGTTTGACAAAATATTACGCGACAGCTTTTAACCCAAAATCGAATTCAGTGAAAATGTTTAGAAGTAAAATGCATGCATTCGATGGTAGAGAATCAGGCCGCGAGCGAATCGGCGAGATTATTGAAGCCTATTGTAATCGAAGAAATGGTGATCCAGTGTAAAAAGGACGAATCAGAGCAGATATTTTATTGGGCGCGAGTTACAGCCGGTTGAGGTACGAAAGGAGCCGGAAGAAGATATTACCAACTTCGGTGGCATCAAAATACTACCTATTCAGACCAATTTGGACACTTGCCCACAGTGTTGTTGCAGGAAACTGCTTCACAGCGGAGTTGACCAGAAAGAGTACACTCAAAACTATCTTGCTATCTAAGATAAAAGGTGAGTGGAGAGTGCCCCTGGCTCATGCACCAAGGCTATGCGCGATCTAAGCAGCTTCTTAAGCTCACCAAATAATAACAGGCCTCGAGCTTTGATCAACAATACTGCAATATTAAATAAAATTGGAATTTACAAGATTTTGAAATTAATGAGTGAAGGTAGCAGAGGAACTAAATCGAGACGGTAAGTTTTAAGGGTTATAATACCCTTTCAGTTTTGTTGTAAAGGCAACATTATATTTTTAAATAATTTTAAATAAAAATATTAATCCTTGAGCATGAATTTGACTTTCAGAGGAAATAGAATGTTTGTATATTTGTTAGTAGTATGAATTTCTTACAAAATTGCAATACCTTACATCGAGCACTTCTCGCTCCACTGGTAGAGAACATATGTATATACATTTTCAATGCCTTCGAATTTACTTAAAAGATGCTGCAGAAATTTGCGGCGCTCAATAAAAAACATTTATTCGTGTTAAAGATGAAACAGTGTTGGAATTCTGCTTTATACTTTTAGGTGCAATTGCTAAAGCTCGAGTCATGTGATGAATTGCGTCATTGGTGTGGGAATAAGCAATTGAGTCGTTTAAGCTTCCCAAAGAATGTAAAGTAGGGTATCACAAATTTGAGTGCACCTGTAGGTGCTTGCATTCGTTAAATGATTAATGAGTTTTTAATATATTGACTGTTACCATGAATTAACTCTTTCTGATTATTGCTACCATACTTTCTTTTTTATTTTATCTCTAATATTTGTAATTATTTGCTTATTTTGCAGCCAGAGCCGCGCAGATTAAAAAGTAATTAAATTTTAATTTCGTGGCGCAGCTGCACTTCACTTGCGCCAGCCACTTGTCGTTGCAACTCTGGGCGCTAACGGTGCACAAACACGGGCATGTTTTTTTTTTTTTTTTTTTTTTTTTCTAGAGGTGGCACAAAGCATTGAAAGCCGAAGTGTGGGACTTGCCTTTCGGCTCACCGCACTAAAAACCCACCCCTGCTCCGTTTCCCTCGCTCCGTGGAACTACCGTTAGGTATTACTTCGCGGAGGGGGAGCGGCCTATTGCCTTTCTATGAATTTCTGCGGAGTTGCTCCGCTTGACGCAGTTTAATTAGGATTTTGTTCGCTAAATTGCAAACAACAGACCAATTTTCTTTGGACTCGAGCATAGTATCTACTAGATTTTTAACCGAAAGCGATTTCCCTAACTTCGTGTTCGAGTCATCCCTTTCTATTGCAAACCGCGGACAGACGAAAAAACAGTGTTCGGCGTCTTCGACCACCTGATTTGCACAAAAGGTGCAATAAGGGTCATCGTCGTGTTTGAACCTGTGCAAATAAGACTTGAAACAACCATGTCCCGTAAGAATTTGGGTTAGGTGGAAATCAACTTCGCCATGTCGCCTATCTAGCCATTTCTCCAGACTGGGAATCAACCTAAATGTCCACCGTCCCTTACCAGCTACACTCCACCGCCTCTGCCAACCCCGCAGGCAACTCTGCCTCGCCGCTTCTCGTCTTACTTTATTTGTCGGGGGTGCCACAACCTCTTTCGCCAAAATCTCTATTGGACAGAGCCCTGCCACTACCAGAGCTGCTTCTTCCGACGTTGTTCTGAACGCGCTGCACACCCTGATCGCGCAAAGGCGATATAATGATCTGATCTCGCGTGCGTACGAAGTCTTTTCGAGCGCACTCGACCAAATTGGTGCACCGTACAGAAGTACAGACCGTATCACGCTTGCATATAGCTGCCTGCTTTGTTGCTTAGGGCCTCTTTTATTCACCATGAGTCGTGAAAGCGCCGCTGCAACTTTTTCTGCTTTCTCAACTGCATATTCTAAATGAGGCTTAAATATTAACCTAGCGTCGAAAATTATGCCTAAATATTTGAGGGTAGGTTTCGAGACAATTTCATGTCCTCCAACTTTGATTTTGATGACTTCACGAGCTTTTCTGCTACTTATTAATACTGCCTCTGTTTTTTGTTGGGCTAACTGGAGGCCGGAATCTTCGAGCCATGTCTGAACTCGCTTAATTGTTAAGTTTGCTCTTTGCTCCACATCTTTTAGATGCTTGGCCACGATTATTAGAGCTATATCATCCGCAAAACCGATAATTTTCGCACCCTCGGGTATTTGCAGACGCAGAATGCCATCATACATTATATTCCAGAGTAATGGACCCAGAACAGATCCTTGTGGCACTCCTCCGGAAGTGTTGCATTGCTTGGTGCCTTCGTCTGTTTCATATGTAAGTACTCTATCTTCTAGATAGTTGCTTAATATTTTCCGCAGATATATCGGCACTTTAAAACCGCGGAGAGCTTCAGCTATTTTCTTCCAGCTTGCGGAATTGAACGCATTTTTAATATCTAGCGTGATTACCAGGCAATATTCTTTTGATCCACCTTTCCACCTTTTTCCACTGATTGCTTCTTCTGCTATTCTCTTTACCAGCATAGCCGCATCTAAGGTTGATCGCCCTTTTCTAAATCCGAACTGCGCTTCTGAGAGGTTTCCACCTTTTGCAATTTCATTTATCAGCCTGTTGCTAATAATTCGTTCAAGCAGTTTATCGGCTGTGTCCAGCATGCAAATTGGACGATACGCTGTAGGGTCCCCTGGGGGTTTCCCAGCCTTAGGTAAGAGTACCAGTCGTTGGCGCTTCCATATTGGTGGAAATATACCGTCTTTTAAACATTCGTTATATGTGAGAACAAGGGCTTCTATGTTGGTATTAGCAACTAGCTTTAAAATGCGATTTGGGACGAGATCTGGACCTGGTGCCTTTTTGTCCTTTAAACTTTTAACGGCCAATAGAACCTCTTCTGCTGTGATCGCAGGTGTCTCATTTATTATAGGGGGAAATTTTTCCCGCTCAAATGGCGGTTGGGTTGGAAATAGAACACTCACTATTGTTTTAAGCTTTTTAGGGCATGTTATCTGCGGTTGAATTGATTTCTGTAGCTTTTTGGTCACGATTTTGTATGCTAAGCCCCAAGGGTCTTTATCTGCGTTGTCACATAAACTTCGAAAGCAGTTAATCTTACTAGCTTTTATTGCCTTTTTCAGTGTAGTTCGTTTTTCTTTGTACATATTTTGCTGCTCTGTAAAGTTTACACTACGACTTCTGGCCCTCTGGTAGTTTCGCCTTGCTCTATTGCATTGCCGGCGCAGATCCGCAATGTCCTCGCTCCACCAGTACACTGGTGCTCGTCTGGACGAAACAGACTTTTTTCTCATAGAGGCGTCGCAAGCTTCTTTAATACTATGCATTAAATGATTTGCCGTGTTTATCGCTCCTTGTGGTAGCATTATGTCTGTTATCATTACCTTAAGTGCTTCTTCATCGAGCGTATGCAACTTCCAGCCAACTAATTTCGCCCTTTTGTTGTTTTCTACCCCTACTTTATCTTTTATCGAGAATATTATTGCCTGATGGTCGCTGTGAGTATAATCTTCGCACACTTCCCATGACGCTCTTCGGAAGAGTGTTTTACTTACGAAAGTAAGGTCAATTATGGACCCCCTTCCATCTCTTTGGAAGGTAAGTTTATCGCCTGTGTTTAACAGAGCTAATTCTAACGATGATAGAGCCGTGAGCAGTGCCCTTCCTTTAGCATTTGTCCAACGGCTGCCCCATTCTCGGGCCCATGCATTGAAGTCGCCGGCAATAACGACTGATGATCTGGCTCTTGCGTCGTCAACCAGATTGTCTAGGACGTTTTCAAATTCAGCAAGATTAAAACTAGGTGGTATATAGCAGCTGTATAAAACAATATCCGACACTCGGACGCAGACAAAACCTGTTTCCACCTTTAGTTGCTCAATCACAACTGGCCTTTTGGCGCAGCTCCATACAGCTGATTTTTGGTTTGCGTCGCTAACCCACAGTGGGGCATTTCCAACCTTATACGGTTCGCTTAATATGGCTATGTCAATATTTTTTTCTATTACCGTCTGCCCCAGAAGCTCTTGCGCAGCTTTGCAATGATTTAAATTTAGTTGCAGCAGTTTCATTGTGTTCGGGCTTTTTTTAACGCCTCCAAATAGTAGGGACATTCTCTGCCACCAGTTCTGTGCTTCACTTGGGGTGAGTTTCTTCGTGAGCATATTGCGCATTTCACTTCCTTTTTGCATTCTACTGCTTTGTGATTTGTCTCTCCGCAGTTGAAGCATGCATTCTTTAGATCAAACGCACTCTTGCAATTTCTAGCAAGGTGGCCAAACTCTAGACATTTAAAGCATTTTATTGGCTGGATTTTCATTCGTATTCGGGAGATTACCCACCCTACTCGCACTTTACCCGCGGTTATCAATTTGTTTGCAGCTATAACTGGAAGAACAAGTGTTGCTGTTTTAGTCCCGCAGTAGGCGCTCCTTAAGGACTTCACGCATGTTTCAGCAAACTGTATCCCAACAAACTCTTTCTCTAGCGCGGTACACAGCTCTTGTTTGCTTGTAAGTTCGTCCAGGTCTCTAATTTCTATAGATGTTTCCGCTGTTAGCGTCTGGACCGAGGCTTTATCGCCTAGCGCTGCTTTAACCGCACGTTGTAATTCTTCAGTATGTGCGTCTGTGGGCTTCGCCAGTTGAAGTATGAGATCTCCACCAGCCGTTTTTCGTACTTTTGATATCATACTTCCAACATCTTTGAGTTGTGGGTCGCTTTTTACAGCTTTGAGTACATCTGCATATGTTCCCCCGCTATTACTCTTTATAATAAGCGCATCTGGGCGTACCGCCTTCTTATTCTTCTTTGTTTTGGGCAGTACAGTCTTCCATTGTGGTTCTTTATGGGGACTTGATGGTATAAGAGGGCCAACATCTTTGTTTTTTATCTTAATAGATGCCGCTGCTTTATTTTGCTGCGATGGTTTTTTGCTGGCTTTCGGGGTTGTTTGTGAGGCAACATTTATCATATCCGTTGGGTTATCAACGACCTTGCCATATAAGATGGACAGCTCCGAAATAATGTCCCGCATCTGTTGGTTGACTGATCTTCTTTTGCCATCATCCATCATAACGTTGAGCTCACGTATTTTCTCTCCTAGCGTGAGCCATGCAGGACGTTGCAATCTAGCGGAGGCATGTTCGATACCCGGAGGAGATGGCAGAAGCTTCGGTGGCGAGTACAACAGCCTGGGACGCTTCGCAAGTGGGTTACCCTCATCTGACGCAGTTTTCCCTGATATGGCTATGCCTACGGCCTCTGAGATATTTCGCCCTGGAGGGGGCGACCTAGTAACACTCATAGCTTTATTGATATTACTCGTTTTATTTTTTTTATATTTATATTTATATATATATTTTTTTATTTTTGTTTTATTATTTTTTATTTTATTTATTTACTTCTTTATATATTTAATTTAAGTGTTTTTCCTTTATTATTATTTTGTTAATATTATTATTATTTATATTTTATGATTCTATTCTATTTTATATGTGTTTTGTGTAATACTATTTTATTTTTATTTTTTTTATATTTATGTCCTGCCCTAATGAGCTATTTCTTAACAACCTTGCTAGAATCACTACCCTACTACAGTGCCTTCGCAACTGCAAGGTTTGCTACTTCACTAACAGCTGTTCCTGCTTTGGAAGACAAGCTCAGCTGTATTTGACAATTAATCAGAACACGTTCAACTCTTACCTGTCTCGTTCACTTAAAAAAAAAAAAAAAAAAAACCTCACAAAAGTAAACTTTTCGCGCGAATTTACGAAAAAAGAAAAAAAAAGTATGAATAGAATTTTAAGAACCGCGAAACTAATGGTTTTCCCGTCGAAAACTAGTGTCACCGACTCTCGGATAGCCAAAAAGGACTACCAGGCACTTCTCGCGTATGTTGTGTGGCGAAGCCCCACTTTACACTTCCTATTTCTACTAAAACTTTGTATTTTTTACAGATCAATCTGAACAACGACTATCTATCTATCTGAACACATTTACACGGGCATGTGTAGGTATGCATTTGCGGCAGTGAGTGAGCGCATTTCGTTACGTTGAGTATGTTTGTTCCACCTTAATTGAATTTATTTATTTCTATGATCTTCACAGTTTTTCCATAAATGAAAAAAATAAAAAAAAATATTAATAAAATAAAAAAAATTGGAAACATGCATTCATACATTTTTCTTCGTGAGCATTTGTGGCAATAAATGACAGTTACGGCGAACAGCAACAACAACGCCAGCAAGACACACACAGTGGAAAGACGTTGTGAAAGAGGTGCGGTTTGAAAGAAATTTTAAGCTGTGGCTTAACTTGAAAATCGTTAAAATAAATCGCATTTAATTGAAAATATTTTTACGGGATATTAAAAGCGGCAGAAAAATGCATGGAGAAAAGAAATCCGAAACAAAGGCATACCTGACAGATGCCATAATTGACATGATGACGTATCGCCGCGGTGCATCACTGGCAGCAGCTTTAACAAAAAATATATACCTAAAAAACAAAATAAAAAGAAATGCTGGCAACTGAAAGCTGCAACGTACACGTCAATGGTGCAACGAATAAATTATTGAATGAATGAATGACTGTCAGGTATTATGACCGAAATGCAGCATTTGAACACGTGAACACGCAGGTGAGCCAACGATCAACAACCGATCGACAGAAAGGGAAAGCCAAGACAAGCCGGCAGCTAGACAACAGCGGTGGGGCGCACTGACAGCGGGTCGTGCAATACTTTCGTTTTTAATATGAAAATCTGTTGCTTTTCGGTCGGTTTGTAATACTCAAGTGGAGTCAAGAAAAAAAGGGAAAAGAAAAATCACACATACGGAGTGGTAACAAAATAAAAAAATCAAATAAAAGCGCTAAGCAAAAGTAACGGCAGCGAACCTTTGGTGGTCTTGGTGGTGTTGCCGCAACTCATATGTTATGTTATGTTTTTATTTATATATTCGTATGCATCCACCATTGGTGCGGCACATGAAAACGCTGAAAAAATGCATGAGCAACCTGCCGCAGCACCGTCAGTATCAATTTTCAACGAAAACAATAAGAGACATTGCAGCAACTAACAAACAAAAAAGAAATGAAATTCTATTTCACGAAAATGAAATAACGTTTAAGCTGGCAGCGAGCAAAATTAAAAAAAAAGAAGACTAGAAATGTATGGACATGAGACTGCTTATGTAGGTAAGGCCTGGAGGGTAAAGGCTACTCACCAGCATTTGTTTTTTTTTTTGGCAAATAAATTTCATAACTTTTTTAATGTCGGCAGTCCATCAGTCAGCCCGACAGCCCAAAAATTTGATTTGAAAACAAATTTTTTAAATTAAAACTTTCGATGATGATCACAAGATGAGGTAAGAAATTTGTAGCTTAAAAAGAACAAAGCCATCGATGCTAACGATTTATTGGCTCAGCTTTACAAACCTGGCATTCAAGAACTGATCGAACTTATTTAGTGTATTTGTAGGGAAATAATCTCTCCTAGTGGTTTGAGATCAATAGAACGACCTGTCCGTTTAAATTAGAAACGACCACTCCGAGCTGTTCGCGATCTAACGAGGTATTTTATAAAGTAACTCACGTTATCGTTACTTCTTCAGTTTGCCAAGGGAGTGAAGGCGGCTGATCTATTAAGTTACGGTGTAAAACTAAGTAAAGTCTTTTTTTCTTTATATAAACACGTTTAATTCAAGAGTTAAATTTATTAAAAGTATGCTTCCTCTTTTTTCACAAATTTTTTCCCATCTTTAAGGCAATTTGTGAATTCCACGCCAATAGAAGTCTTTGGGTTTTTCGGCAAACCAATTATCAAGCCAAATTTTCATATTTTCGTAAGAATCGAAGCGCTGCTCAGCAAGTGCGTGTCCCATCTATGCGAACAAGTAGTAATTGGACGGGGTCAGGTCAGGTGATGTGATAGAGCATTGTCTTGCAGGAAAATTACTTTATGTTGCCTTTTTCTGCAGCCCACAGTTTAAATCGATCAATTGTTGTTGGTAGCATGCCGTATTAACCGTTTTGACAATTCGATGCAAAACGAATTTCTTTTGAACCATGCAAAATTTCACATGTGGAACCCATCTACCGCCCTTTTGAATCCCTTTTGTCTCGTAAGCGTTTGGAAACGGCGGGCTGGTTCTTTTCACGTTTAAGAATCATCTTCCTCCAATAACGCTTGCATTTCGGCTTCTTCGTACCATTTCGGAGCTCGAGAGTGTTCTCTGTCCTTGACATCAAAATCACCAATTTTGAATCGTTGAAACCATCTCTCACACGTTTTACCAGTTGCCACTTGTTCACCAAAGGCATACCGCAGAAGATGGAATGATGAGCTGTACGAGCTTTATAACGACGTCGATATAGTGCAGCGAAATAAGATCTAGCGGCTTGGCGCCAGTTAATGAAAGGTAGCAATAATCGGCGTGCTATGCTGAGCTCGGCCAAAATCGCCCTGGCGGTTATTGAGTGATTTTAGTAAGTTAGTAATGTTTTTATAGATAACTGAAATAATGCTTTGTGCTTTTGAAAGAACTCTCAAAGAATAGGCAATGAAGCACTAGCAGAAGTACCTGTTCTTACTTTGCATGAATTAGGAAAGAGGTCACAGGTGAAGCGAAGGAAGACATTAGAAAAAAATTTAATAATTTGTATACATAAAACACAGACTATACATATGTACATATATATGGTATATGAAAGTATGTATAACCAAATTTGATGCCCATTTGATTTTAGTGTAAACAATTTTGAATTCACAATAATTATAATTGAAATTACTGGTAATTGAATTTAATTGCGAAAGTCTCGAGCTTGTTTATATCTACTATTACCTAAAGTTAATTAGCTCTTTCTAGAAAATGTATACATTGTTCAAATGCGGTTTACCCTTTCGTGCGCGAAATGTCATAAGTCGATTGTTCCACCTTCTGTAAATGTCAAAAAAGTAACTGCAAATGCCAGCTTAATTTGGTTTTTTCCACACAGCCGCTGCACAAAAAATCTTGAGCCTTGCGAAACCAGCAGAGCAAAACTCGCACAAGTCGCAAACTTGCAGCGATGACAACCCGTGTAGCATAGGCAACTTGTTGCCAGTGAATTTATTGCTACCATTGCAAACTGTACGCCACCGCGCAAATTATTCGTTCAGTTATTTAGTCAATCAGACAGACAGTTAGTCAGTCGTTTAGTTTGCACACGATACATACTCATACGTACATATTAGGGTATTCGATTATTCGAACTTTTTGTAAAACCGGATTTCGAATTATTCGAAAAATGGCAATTTGAAAAAAAAAACCGGTCTTTAATTTTAAAATCAAGAAAAAACTGGGTAAACCGGTTCTTGCTCCAAGTAAGAAAAAACTACATCAATGTACATATATACATGCAACTAAATTCAATTATTCCTATGAAAGATATCTTTTGAGAATAAAACGAAGTTTAAGGCCCGAATTCAGTGAGCAGTCTCAGTCTCTGATACAGACAAAAGTGTTAATTTTAGACCAGTTGGCATTAATTGGTCTCAAGTCTTCTACATTCAAAACAAATTTTCTCAATTGCGATAAGGATCTAAAAAATATAAAAACGTAAAAGCGAGGAAATGCAATAATCTTTTACAAATAATCTTGATCAAATTTTAAAACTTGAGATTATTACCGAATTCCACATTGAGCACATTGAGCAACTAGAAAGACTTGCTCTCAGTAAGGCGTTATAGAATTATTCAAGGTTTTGCCGTCCTCTTATGATATTTGTCTAAATACATACAATCTTCTAAAATACATTTGCTGCGTTTTTTCGGCAAATTATTTGGATTTCGAATATATAGTTCTAATGGTCTTATCTAATTCATAAGCACTTTGTGATTGCCGTTTCGATAATATTAAAATGGATGTAAAATTAGTCGATATGCTGTATTATTTATCAAAGGCAAAAACTTTACAACTAGGAAAAAAAACCGTTTTTGGAGATTAAAAAACCGATTTATTCGATAATCGAAAAATCAAGATTTTATAAAAACCGTACCATAATTTATGAAAAAACCGGAGAAAACTGGGTCAACACCATAATACATATATATTGTACATGAGTAAAAATATAAGCTTGTCGCACCATAGTCGTCATCGTCAGTTTGTTTGCCTCGACGTTCATCACTTTAATTGCGGTTTAATTGCAAATAAATAAATGCCAGCATTGTTTCTGTAACTAAAGCTAAAGCTGTAGTCGGTGTTGTGCCCATAACAAGCAAAACCGAACAACAATGGATTGCATTTAAGTCGAATGCAACAAATAGTAGACGAATGTGAAGTGACAGGACGGAGTCAACGAATGGCAATTCGTCTAATTGAACTTGAAGTCGTCGCAGTCTATATTCCCGTACTTACATATCTAAATACGTACTTACGATCGAGCTTAGGCTGAAAGAGTGCCCCGCCAGACTGCTTGGCTGTCAGCGATTCCATGTGAACAGGTTGCTGCAGCGCTCATTGGCTACTTGTTGGCTGGTTGACTGGCCTGCTTCCTTTCCCAACGATCTTGCATACTACATAACTAAAGCACGAGCACCCGCCCGCTTGCCAGCCAGCATACAGATACCCATAGTCACCCCGAACTTCTTCGTACAAAACTGCCACTGCGTGGTTGTGGTAGTGTTGTATGCGCACATCACTTTCTTTCCATCAAATTCACTTTCACTTGCTGTCATCGAACCAAAATATTTATTTGCTGTCTAAAAATTACAACAAGCAATCAACCGCAGTTGTGGCCACATACGCAAGTATAAGAAGCAGAAAGCAATCTACAAGCAGCAGCAGTGGCGGTGGCAGATGTAGGAACCACGTCGTCGTTGTCGCCATGCCACAGTTTGATGCCAATCATTGATCTTTGACGGGCGCAGTCGTAACCGGAGCATAACGGCGCAGCAGGTTAGGTGAGTGCTTGTTGTCAAAAAAACAATGAAAAATTAAGGTTTAAAATATGAAGTTGCATTAATATTTATCTAACAATAAGAGCATTGCACATGCGTGCAAGGTAGGATTTTTGCCGAGGCGAGCGGTTCAGAGCTCCAGTTTTGGGCGTTACTGCGACTACCGTCTATTGCCATGACGATAGCAGCGCTAAAAAGATCATGCTTTTTTTGGCTGAGCTATAAGCCTGCCACCTGTGGCATTTCTATGGCAGCAGTAAAATAATAAAGGAAAGGAAATATTATCTTAAATTCAGCCACATACTCGTATGTATCAGTGTAGCGTTAGGCATTTCCTTTAAGAGTGGCGCCTTCATTTTATGTCTAAATTTTTATAATTAAATTATTCTTCATAAAATTTAAGAAAGATAAACCAAAAATAATGAAAATTTATTTTTATTTTCTATGTTATCCAATTTAAAAAAAATAAAGCTAAAGAAAATGTGTACAGCTGTACCAATTAACACAACGAATTCGCCGCAAATTCCCGACGAGCTCATTTTTCCAGATACAGAATTCAGAGGTGAGTCACCTGTCGCTAGCCAAACGAGTAGTTCAAGTTTTTCGATTCGTTAGCGATTTGAGAATTTTTTATTTTTATAACCGGCCGAGGTTTAAAATTTATATTTTTCGACTCGTTAGCCCCTCGAGATTTCAGGTTAGATGTGCCACGAAGAGAAAGCGCGAAAAATAATCTGTCGAAAAAACTGATCTACTCGAACTTAATACAAATTCGAAAGGAGCCCTAAAACTTTACTCGAATATATGACTATATAAAAAAAATTTTATTCTAGAAAACTTACATTGGCGAATGCGGCCCGAATTAACATGGGATCATCCTCGTATTTTTGTTTCTTGGATGACGACACCTTGCGAATGCCCTTAATGTGCTTGTATGGGGAGATAGTTACACTGCCATGACTTTGCAAGCCCCACAGATGGTTAGGTGTTACTGCCTACTTTTGCTGCTACTACAGTAGATGAAACAGTATGTGCCAACATAATCAATGGCGGCGGGTATGCTTTAGCCTCGCGGCGCTTAACTTTGCTTTGCCCAGCACAACTCTCTCTTTCTGCGGCATCAAATGCAGTTCAAACGAGATTTTATGCAATTTGTTTTTCTACCTCATTTCTTTCATTACACTTTACTTTTATCACATTTTTTTTTTCGTTCAACGACACAAACACACACACAAACATCAATTGCAGTTGCTGCTGCTGCTGCTATTCGCATTTTGCTTATGTGTATTACGCGTTGAAGTGAAAAGTGAAATGAATGGTTAGCGCAAGTGTAACGGATCGGCGAGGCGAATGATAATTCGCAGCTCTCGGCTCAGCTGGAGACCGCTACGTGTGTATGAACGACCGATCCGACTGATTGTGCGCCGGCTTTCCTTTGACTCTTAGCTGCATGCATATCGACTTATGCAGCCGCGGTTAGTCAACTTAAAGCTTTCGCACTTGCTCGGCGCAATGTCTTGTAGCGGTGGCATTTATTTATGAATGAGAATGCAAGGTAAGTGCCAGTGCATTTCATTTCCATCGATTAATTCCGATTTTGATTAATTACTGTGATCATTTTTATTTGCTGCACTTACATGCATACCAACATACATGCACTTGAGCAGTGGCAAGTCATGCAGGTGGAGGCTGCGAACACATATTGGTAAACATTTTTCACGTGCTGACTCTTTGCATATATGTATGTATGTATGTACATACATAAATTAGGGTGCATCACTCTACATATTAAATTAAAAACAAGTTCATAAACAATTGAAAGTTACTAAATATTTTTCCATCAAGATAAAATTTAATTCCTTGTATGCATTGAAAACATAGTAAGACCCACTTGAGCTGGGTACATTTTTTTTATTTTGTTAGGCAGCTTTTAAAATTATTAATTTCCAAAAAACACAAAAAGACGATTTGAAGCCTTAAAGGTTTTTATTAAATTTTTAAGAAATATATCTACAGCAGCTACGCTATTCAGGTTGTCAAGTTATCTGAATATATTGTTTTCTTCTTTTTCTTGTTCGACAGGGTGAATTGTTGATATTTGTTGGAACGATTTTCCGTCATCCCTTGTCAAGTTTGCTTTGGAAATATATCTACAGCAGCTACGCTATTCAGGTTGTCAAGTTATCTGAATATATTGTTTTTTTCTTTTTCTTGTTCGAAAGGGTGAATTGTTGATATCTGTTGGAACGATTTTCCGTCATCCCTTGTCAAGTTTGCTTTGGAGACAAACCGGTTTCGGCGTTGTGCCATCTTCAGTGTCAATTTTGGTTCTGTTCAGTTTGTGTCTGTTGCTCCGTATTAATTTCGTTTTTTGATCAATCAGGTATTGGTGCATAATCGTAAATGTTAACAAATGTTAAGTGTCCTAATAATAGGTACCTAAAGTATCGCGCGGTTGGAGTCCAAAAGGGTAAGAACAGGTAGATAGTTAGTAATTTTTGTCCCTTTAGGTATTGCAGGTTTGTTTTGTATGTACGTTGGTATCTGTCATATTATCTACGTCTTTGTTTTGTTTTTTTGTAAACAAGCCTTAATGGTGCAAATATCGCATCAGAGTTGCTGTTTATTTGTTCGATTTATTATCCTTACATCAAATGTTTTTATTTATTTATTTCCTTGTTTTCAAGTGCCGAGGCGGCGCCTAAATCCGTCCTTTTTGTTGTACGTGCAGAACATTAACGGGTTTCTTTACGTTTGTAGGTGAACATTTTGCGTATACCAAATGGTTTGCAAAATTAGATTCAGGTCCCTTATGTGTTCACGAAATCTTGTTCTTACTTTACGTCCTGTTTGTCCTATATACATAGCTATATTGACACTCACAGGTCAGTTTATACACGCCTTGTTTGTTTAATTGGTCTTCTTCGTTCGTGCTGCTTTTAAGTATCCTTCCCAGGTTGTTTCCAGTTTTGAACGCCGTGTGGATATTATACTTACTGAAAAAATGTACAAATTTGTATGTAATTTTTCCTGTATAAGTCATTACTGTCCAAGTTTTTTCGTCTAGCTCTCTGTAGCTTCTTTTACATTTTTCTGAATTTATACACGAGATCCTTTTTATTCCGTTGTTTGTTGCTATGTATGTTGTATATTGTGTTTAGTTCCTTTTCGTATGCCTCTCGCGATAGAGGTATTCGTTCAAGTCTGTTTGTTAGTTGTCTTATAGCGGCGTATTTGTGTTCTTGAGAATGATTTGATGTGTTATGTATTATGGTGTCTGTAGCTGTCGGTTTTCTGTAAATTTCGTAGTCAAGTTTTTGGGCAATTTTGTCTGTCTTAATCGGCAGATCCAGGAAATTTATTGTTCCCTTCTTTTCTATTTCCATCGTAAACACTATACATCCATGTTGTTTGTTTAGGTATTCCAGTATCTGTTCTTGATTCTCTTTGGTGATCACGCAGATAATGTCATCCACGTACCTTGCATAGAATACTACGCCTAACTCGGCTTTCAGTTCTTCCATATACTGTCCATCCAATTCTTGCATAAATACCTCCATGAGGATGGCCGAGGTTGGATTTCCCATTCCGAGTCCGTTTGTTTGTCGGTATATTTTATTATTAAACTTAAAATAATTTTGTCGCAGTGTAGTTCGTAATGTGTTTGTGATTTGAGTTGTTTTTATATGGTCCTTCGTTTTTTCGAGTTTATGGATGAGTTCGGTCGTGTTTGCTACAATGTGCGCGTTACGAAGTTCCAAGTTATCATTTAACAGCATTTTTAGATGTTTGGACAGTCTATAAGCAGGAGCCGACTTATAGTTAATTATGGGTTTCATTGGAGTGTCCGGTTTGTGGATTTTTGGGAGCGACATCTGTGGTGGTGCTGCCGGATTCATTTGGCTTAATAAGTGTGCTGTGTGGGGGGTTAGAATATTGCTCGCTTCTTTTATGGCCTTCTTTATCTCTATTTGGTACCTGTCCGTGGGGTCTTCTCTAATTTCTCTGCACTTCTTTTCCCCTATTAGGGTTTTAGTTTTTTGTATATATTTCTCTCTCTTCATGAGTACCGTTATACTGCCTTTGTCCGCCTTTGTTGTTATTATGTTGTTCTTCCTAAATTTCTGTTTTAAACTCTTCATAATGTTACTTTCGTATAATACCTCTGCATGTGCCTTGCGTGATATTGGTCCTCACTTGGCAGCAAAGATATTTCTACTTCCGTATCTATAATAGCTTGTTCTGCTATCTTTATCCGGTTATTGTCCTTTATATTGTTTTTAAGTCCTTTCTCCGATATTTTCGTTTCCTCCTCGTTGATGGATATATTTGCAAGATTAACTAGTCTGGTGTGAAAGTCATGACCTTGTGAATTGTCTTTTACTCCATATGGCCACGTTAGTTTTTCTATTTTTTCTTTAATTTTTCGTATACCCGCTTTATTATGTGTTCAGTGTTCGTTTTTATATGTTCTAATAGGTCCATGAGAATGTCTACCGGTATAACGTCCACCAGTCTTAAGTGAATATAAAGCAATTCCTCGTTTGATCGATCCTTCTTAGCGTACAAACTTCTTACTTCATTCTTTACAAAGTCCCTTTCAGCTTTCCTAATAGTTTTTCGGCTCGCTTCCGTGTTTGATTTTATTCTAATACTTGCAAATTTTGGTGTAAGGTTCGTTGCTAGACATTATTTGTTAAACCAAATACTTGCTTTATTTTTATAAATCTTATAAGCCTGACAGGCATTAACTATATTGTTTTCTTCTTTTCCTTGTCCGATAGGGTGAATTGTTGATATTTGTTGGAACGATTTTCCGTCATCCCTTGTCAAGTTTGGTTTGGAGGCAAGTTTGGTCTCCAACAACAAAATTAACACAAAAAGCTAAAAAAAAAAACACATAAACAAAAATGTGTGTATTTGGTTGTTAGAATCTGAAAAATTGTAAAAACACATAACATGATAACGTGGATGGCGTGAATCACTTACATAACTGTGATTTTATGTGCTCTGTTCGATTGTGGGGAAAGTTGATTTATAGAAAAAAAGACTAGCTCAGCGACATCTTTACCGATTTAAACTTCGGAGACATTATTAGGAAAGTATGTTCTCACTTTTTTTCTGCTGAACACATTCCAATGTGTGAAGGCAAGAGGTTGGAAAAACTACTTATATCCTTGTGCAAATTAAACTACTTTTATATATTTAAAAACATCGGTTTTTGGGTGTATTTTAAAAGTGGTCCATCTCACATAAATCTTAATATATTTCCGAATATAAGTCCGATAAAAAACTAAAATTTTTTCTTTGAAAAAGCACCCTAACGTACATACATACATACGAGTACTTATTTACTTATACATATACATATATCTGTCTACATATGTACATATATAGTGTGAACAATCGCTGTACCAACATACATATAGCAAAAGTTCAATTTATGTTTTATGCCTACATATATGTACATACATATGTATAGATACAATTTTAAGTGTTAGCGAATTGCCTCTTAATAATAAATTCGTTTTCTTTCGAATGCATTAAGCCTGTTGTTATCTGTTGACTATAAATGATTGCTTAATTCGTTCATACTAAAAATTGTTAATGAATATCATACTTTTGTTTTCCATTTTCTTTTTCAAACACAATCGTGATTAAATGAATTTCTCATGTTCGTGAATGTTAATACACACACACACATACACACAAATGTATTTACGTGGTAAATGTTGCAGTAAAAACTATGCGCATTTCCTAATGGCAATGAACGAACTTTAGCAATTTGATTTGTTTTAAGAGAGTTGATTGATTTCATCATGGTTGCTTACCTGCAAGCAAGAAAAAGAAGAAAGTGATTAAATTTTTAATTAGTCTTGCATTAAAATGGAAATTGAAATTTTTATGTATATCAAATTAATGATTTTTAATGTGAGAATGTAAAATTGAAAGCACTATAAATTAAATGTATACGCTTAAGAAATTAAATTTCAAAAATAGTAAGTATTAATTTCTCTTTTGCTTTTGGTATTTTAAATCGACTTTAAATGAATAATTCACATTATTATATCCTTGATTAACAATTTGTAATCAGTGAGGGTTTACTTGGGTAATCGAAAAAGTTGTATCCAAAACTCCGGCAGGCTGACAGTTGGAGTTGTTGCCATGATGAATCAATTATTTGGTAGTCTCTAAGAGTCTCTGACAGTTCCAGAGATAGATAAGACTGTTCTAGATTTTGTCTTAACATAACTTGCTAGCAGCTGAGAGAGAGCGAAACAATACAACATTTCAAAAATGGATTCACTACAGTGTAGTTGACTTCCTACGAAAGAACGGTGATTTCAACAAAATAAATCTATCTCACTATTTATAACAAAAGAAAGAAAAATGGAACCGTAACGTTAACTTAACTTGCTAGCAGCTGAGAGAGAGCGAAACAATACAACATTTCAAAAATGGATTCACTACAGTGTAGTTGACTTCCTACGAAAGAACGGTGATTTTAACAAAATAAATCTATCTCACTATTTATAACAAAAGAAAGAAAAATGGAACCGTTCAATAGTTTCGCTCGTTTCATTCAGAGCTTTGGTGCTCTACAAAGGTGTTAGAAATCGCTCGTAAGTTGATGGTATCGGCGCAGAACCGCTGTTTGGAATTTTCAAAAGATCGACGATGTTCTAAAAGCAGCGCTTAAATTGGTCCGCAACATCAATTTTTGGACTGAAAAATAACTTCAGAAATATCGACATGTCTTCTAGAGATGTTGCAAAGAAATTTGAAAGGTACATATTTTATGATGGAGGGAAGCACGAAGAGAAATAATCTAGAAATGCGGAAGTGGCTGTAGCAGTAAAAGTTAAGAAGAAGTAAAAATCGATTGCGAAAGCTGTGTAATTCGACGGTAGTGCTGTCTTATTTAATAGGATGATATGTACTCGAAAGCGGCCTACAGCGCAATACCATAACCTCATTACTATACGAAGTTCAAAGCTGAAAAACTACCGAATGCAGATAGATAAAGCATTTTTTTTTTAAGATAAACTACGCTTTATTGTTCGAATTAAGCTCTAGACAAACCTTAATTTTCTTCAAACCAAAAACATTATTTTCTTTCAAAAATATTGCATCCACAAATCGACCTATAGTGTCGGTGTTTTGAGAGACATTGGACTATAGTTAAAAATAAGCCAAGAAATACAAAGGAAACAGACAAAAATGTTCCAAGAAGTTACCCACAAAGTAGAAGAATGTGACAACAGCTGTGTTGCAAACGAGACGAAGTTTGAGAAAAAAAGAATATCGAAATTTCATCTATGGTATATGTAAGGGCTTCAATACAGCTCTCACAAAAAATTATAGAAATATTTTTCATTATTTCTGTTGCTTGAAAATTTACTTTACCGTTGCTATAAATTTTTCTGAATAAATAAATATACCAGCATTTTTTTCTAGAGGGTTTTAGACTGATTTAAGGAATTTTTATAGAAGAACATTTATTTTTAATTTCTTCAGTATATGATTTTTTCGATTTTCTTTCCTTGCAACAAAACCAAAAATGTTAACCAGTCTACTAAATAGATTAAACGTTGTTTTTTTTTGTAAACTTCGCGCTCGGTGGCTATTTAATTTAAATTATTTTAGCATTATTTTTGAACAAAGTTTTCTAGGCAACGGAGCTTTCACGAAAACTTCAAATTTATTATCCTTCAATGCTCCACCAACTTCAACATACACAAATACATATGTACATATATAATAAGTATGTATGCAATGCCAAAAGAATTTGAAATTACAGCTTAAATGCATAACACAATACAAATATGAAGAAAATAAAAACGAAAACGTACGAGAGTGAGGAATTATGTGAATTGATGGAAATATAAAAAAAAAATACTTACTAACATAAAAATACATTTCAATATTGCAACAGTTAACGGTTTAGCGAACGGTGCTTAGCCACTTTTGTCACAAATACAAAGAACTACAACCAATACACATGCATGCATCATTACTATATATGTATGTATGTTTATTTCTATAGCGCACTACGCAAAAGGCCAGCGGAAACAGGCGTTTCGGCCTGTGGATCTGGTCCAAAATGAAAAAAAAAAAATAATACCAACGACTTGTTGCTTCGTTGCTGCTGCTGCTGTTCACTGTCATTGGCTTGTGGCCACAACTTACAGGCTGCCTGTGTTGACGCTTCAATGCTATTGCGATTTTGCTGCAACTACTATACAACGTTTGATGGATCATCATGTTGTGATTGTAAAGTTGTTGCTATTGCAGTTGTCAATGTTTACTGTTCATATAGTTAGTGCTAGCGAATTACATATACTTATGGCTACAAACAAACACATACTTTAAACTGGTACATACACGGTGAACGAGTGCGCGCGCGTGCGCATTGCCATGGCCGGCAGTTGCACAGTGGCACAGCACATTGTGGCCGCTTAGTTGATGCTACTGCGGACTTACGTATGTAGCCATTGTTGCATGTATAATTTTTCGTAACAAACAGTTGGCAACACCAAATTGGCTACCTCTGTTGAAGTTCAATCGGGCAGACTGAGAGACTCGATTTTTTATTGCGTCAATTGCAAATTGTTGCTTTCGGGGCATTACCGGCCTACAGAGTGCTATGTATGTACTAGGCATTTCAATCCCGGGACCCCGAAATCACGGCCTTTTATAACTCCCGAATTTCCCGGGATAAGTCTATTCAAATCCCGGAATTGCAGAAAACAGTTAATAGCCATTCAAGGGCAAAGCAAAGAATTTAGAGAGTTCACAATCCGTGTTATTTGTCGTATTTCTATAGTCCGCCATTAAAATTAAAGTAGAAGGTATGGAGGCACTGTGCAATTTCGTTTATTATTGCTTATTATAATTATTATTGATAATTGTGTTTATGGTTAACCAAATAAATACAATAACTTATATTTTGTTTATTATTGTATGTGGTTTTCCAGCAATTAATCAGCAATATGTATACGCACATTTCCATTTAACTTTAATTTACATTTTTTTATACAGACTTAAACCTGATAGATGAAAAACAGAAATTTCACATAAGAAATAAAAACAACAAGTTGTACATTTGTACTGTTGTATTACGATAACACAATACGACAAATAACATGGCTTGTTAACTCCATAAAGGCTTTGTTTTGCTTTTGTCATTAGCCTTACTATGATAGCGAGGTTAATAGAACTAACGACGAGGTGTTTGAAGTGGATAAGGCAGAAAGTCTCAAATTTTAACAAGCAGCTTGCAATTGCCCAATAATCGAAAGGCATATAATTTATCAGAAGGCTTGGTAAAAGAAATTGATAGTTTTCGTAATGAGGCGATAAAGGCTATGTCCTACAAAGAGCATTTAACAGTGCTTCTCCACTGCATGAATTGCCTTTTTTACTGAATGTTAATGTATTAATATTTAATATTGGTCTCAAACAGTGATTAACAATAATTTTACTTACAGTATATACATACATACATGAATTAAAATAAATCGCTTTCTTTGTTATATTAATGTTTTCAAAACTTCGTGAAATTCGGGATCCCGGGATTGTCACGGGATTTCGTTTTCAGATCTCGAAAATACCGGGATCAATATAATGCCCAAAATTGACGTCTCTAATATGTACACACAAACACACACACACATACAGATTTAAACAAATATGTGCCAATATGATGGTAGTAAATTCTTGGCCTATCACAAATAAAAATGAACTGTCATGTCGCTTGGACGGTTCATATGTCCATACATACCTATATATTATATATACGTATAGAACTGTGCGTGTGTGTACACAGGGTGTCCCAAAATATTTATTTACGACGTAGATAGTGAGTTTAGATTTTTTTCTAAGTTAAATTTATGAAAATGGTCCAGTAATTGTCTCTGAAAATTTTGTTAAAATCCGGAGAAAACATTTTCGTAATGCGGCCGAAACGTTTTTGAGAAAATTACCTTTACGACCTCGCTCTTGTTTTCAAATGGCATATAATTTGTGAACCTCATTTATACTGTACAAGGCTTTGTAAAGATAATTATATTTTGAAACTCAGTTATATGACAAAATCTCTGACCATTATAACTGATCAAATGGATTTTCACGAGTTGATCCCAGAATAACCTAAACGTCTTAGTACGTACAGACGGTTCTAAAATGGAGGACAGGAATGGTGCAGATCTTTATGAACCCGCCTTTTAACTCTCAATTGCAATGAACATAAAGCACACAGTGTTTCAGGATGTGGTGCTGGAAATCTTAATTAAAAATCTGGAAAGATTTTTAAATCCTTAATAAATTAAGTATTCATACAGTAGGATGATCAACTCCAGCTATGCCAATACGCTAAGGGCCAGTTTTTCAGTGCTGGTTTAACATCAGTTTAAACAGCTGATAAGTTAATCTAAGTTTAACCGTGCGCGAAAGGCCGTTTAAACTCCGTTTAAAGTTGACTGAAAAACTGCATACTGAGGTTAAACTTAGTTTAAACGACAAACGGAGTTCAACTTGTACTCAAAAACTGGCTCTAAGACATTAATAATAATAACATTTGGCGCTTACACTAGTATATAGCTCAGAGTTTGGCCGAGCTTCTCCCACCCTCATTATCTTTATATTCTACCACAAATAGAGGGACCTACAATTTTTTTTTGGCCGACTCCGAACGACAGATGTATTTTATTGGAAGCTTTTTCATGGCAGAAATACCCTCGGAGGTTTGCCATTACCTGCCGAGGGGTGCCCGCTATTAGAAAAAAAACTATTCTATGTTTTAGATTTTATTTGCCCTGACTGAAATTCGAACCTCGAACTCAGCGGCATATCGAGTAATAGTACGCACCGCTACCCACTCGACCACAGCGGCCACCAAGACATTGTTGGCCATTAATTTCGAGTTATATAGTACATGTACATCCTTTTAGTGCATTTTACTAATTATCTCAAACATAATTGGTCAACTTCTAACTCAGAAAATATTACTAAATTTAGGGGCGGTTCCAGAAATGATTCTTAGGGGGGCGGGAAATAATTTCATAACACTAAATGGCAAGAAAAATGCTACTAATATTACAATTTGAATTTTAGTGACATTTTTATATGGCTTATTTCTGAATGATTCTCAAATACAATATTCGAGCTCTTGGCGGGGAGGGGGGATTGTTTAATATCTCCCATTTGTCCCAGCTGGATCTGCCCCTGCTAAACTGAATATTAACTTTCAACTCCAAACTTCGCTCCCTGACCGTCATCAAATCTAAGATGCGTAGTTTAGAACACTCTGTATATAAATGACGGAAGTCACATGCTCATACATATACATTAGAGTGGGTCAATTTTTTTCTCGGTTATCAAAATCGTAAACTACGAAGATTTCTAAGAAAATTTGCCCAAGAAACCATGGGTCTAAAATCAATCTCGTATTTTGTATTTTGTAAAAATCAATCCAATCATTTGCACTTGTTTTTTTTTAAATTTTATTTGTTGGCTGTGATTTTATCAACTTCTCAGAGAAAGCAAAGCAACGCTGATGAATTACTAATAAAACAATTGTTTCTGAAAGCATGGTTTTGAATTATTTTGATACCATATTGCAGTTAGAAGTTTTTACTCCAGAAAAAAGCGTGTGTCTCTGATTTTCGCGATTCTAAATTTTAAAGCAAAATTTAAGCTTCTTTTTATTATGGAGTCATCTGCTATATCAATTAGTTCTTCTGCTAATGATATTACATTATCAAATCACTCGAAATCAAATTTGGTGCATATGCCAGACCCAAATTTTAGTGCTTTCGGTTTGCCAAGTGATTTACACGAACTAAATTTGCCCAGTTGCCGCGATGTTTAAAACTTTTTTTTTTTTTCTGACTGAGTGAGTCTAAAAATAAAAATAAAATGTTTTCGTATGCATCTTTTACTCCACAAGTGGCGGAATATTGGCATAATGACGAAGAAAACCATAATAAACAAGCTGAAAACCTTGCTAAATAAATATTCTAAAGAAACAAAAGGCACGCCTACATCTGAAAAATACACCGCATTTATCAAGACTAGAAAAAACTTATTCTATATTGGAAAATGCAAGTGCAATTTACAAAGCAATTGTTGCTCATGTGGTTTGATGCCGGATACTTTACACGAATTTTTGACTGATCAGCATACCGCAAGAAATGTGACAATTCCAGCAGCCCTGGCGGATATTGTTGATTTGGATTGGGCTCCGACAGATACTGAATATTCATCTTACCGGCCTGACTCATCAGCTATGGAAGTTGATGAAGATTTTGTGTTCAAAACACCAAATGCAGAAAGGCCAATTGTTCTTAAGCGCGGTCCGTATACGAAAAGGCTTGATACCCCCAATTATGCTATGATGTGCGACATATTTGGTGGGTCAGACAGAGTTGCTGCGTGTTTGGCTACGACATTTTGTAATAATATAGATTTCAATTCAGGGATTCTGTGCGTCAAAAACAATGCAGGGATTCCAGCGTTCTGGCATTCTCATTTGATGGCAGAAAAGATGTCTTTGTTAAAAAGAACTTAGCTCCTTTCGATCTGGTTTGTAGTTGCTGCGACGGTGAAGTCACCAATACTGGCACGGAAAACGGCATATTACGACGATTTGAAGTACTGTTAGACATACCATTGCACTGGTTTGTTTGCTTGTTACATTTTAATGAGTTACCTTTTCGCCACTTATTTTGCGCGTTGGAAAAATCGACTACTGTGGAGCTCTGACAAAGTTAATGGAAACCTGTGAACAGATTCAGGTAAGCAATGAATTAGTACTTTTATAAAGATCTCTATTTTTGGATAAAAATAAGTAAATTGTTCTTTTTGTAGGTTGTACCCGACTTTCAGCGTATTTTGCTGGGAATATGCCTTCGTCCTTGTCGTCAGAACAGGAAAAAACTCTTTCGACGGATGTTAAGTACTTGTATCGGATATCCAACGCGATTCATAACGGTTCCTGTCCAGAAGACTTAGGCAACATGAAACCTGGACCCATCGTTCATTCTCGTTGGTTAACCAAAGCTAGTATACTTCTGCGATTGTACGTAACAACAAATTCACCATCCGAAATTTTAAGAATTTTAGCAACGTTTGTCATGAAAGTTTATAATATATAATTTTGGCGCGTACACTTTATAGCTCAGTGTTTGGCCGAGCTTGTCCTACCATTTGTGGTGTGCGTGTTTATATTATACCACAAATGGAGGGACCTACAGTTTTGTGCCGACTCCGAACGGCAGATGTATTTAATGAGAAGCTTTTTCATGGCAGAAATACCCTCGGAGGTTTGCCATTGCCTGCCGAGGGGTGACCGCTATTGGAAAAAACTTTTTCTATAATTAAGATTTTGCTTGCCCTGACTGAGATTCGACCCTCGATCTCACCGGCATATCAAGTTATAGCACGCACCGCTACCAACTGGACCACAGCGGCCACCTTTGTCATGAAAGTTTACTATGTACTTTAATGTTAAGTATTACAACTCGGTTATATATATAAATCTGCGCGAAATTGTAAATAATGTTGTTCAAAATAACTCATATTTTGCACATTCAGAAAATGTGCTACTAACAATGCTTTTTGATGAAAGAAAGGAAGTGCGCCAGAGGGCTTTAAAAAAAGTTTGTACTATCGTGAAAAACTTTACGACCCGACAAAATTAAGAGCTTACAAAAAACCCACTATAAAGTTTGTCTGTGCTAATTATGTTGAGATGATAAACTTAGATAACAATAGCATTTTGTCGGAGCCGCCCTTCACTGCAAACAATCCCCTTGACCATTTGCTCGAATACATAGAATTTGACAATCCTCCGCTTCCGGATCCACAAATTCCTCCACATATGCAAGTAACCGAGCGATTTGTGCAACTGCTGACTAGCGTTTCACGTGGAACTATTGAAAAATATCGGGATGGTGTTATGGCAGTCACGGATGCAAGTCGAAACGCAACATCTAGGATGGACAGCAAACAAGACCCTAAAACTAATTAATTCTGAACTTTAGAAGTATATTATTTTTTTTTGGCCCATAACAGTTAAGTTTTTGTTTTGTATTTAGATATAAAATTATATTGTTTACTACAATATGATTTGGCGGAAGATGAAAGCTATTAAAGTTTGAAATCTAGATACCAGCGCAAAATTGTTTATTTTAATTTTTATGGTTACATAATTTAACATAAAAAGCTTTAAAATTTTTTGGATTATAATGTTTAAACTCTTCAATGAAATACAAAAAGAACGCTGATGAGAAGGTGTAGCAGCCTTCGAAACAGCTGTACGGTCACTGCTTTGTGTTTTCGGCTCTAGTAGTTGTTACTATTTTCTACTTCATTTATTAAAAAAAAAAAAAGGAAAAGTTTCTCGTTAAAAACCGAAAGCTCGATTTTGATTTTAGACCCATGGTTTATTGGGCAAATTTTCTTAAAACTCACCGAAGTTTACGATTTTGATAACCGCTTGGTGAATTTTTTTTGCTTCATGCAAATTGACCCACTCTAATATACATATACTACATATTAAGAAGCGTAGAAACTTACTTGTGAGTGTATGGATCTCTACCCGTGAAATTGTCTTCAAAATGTATATTTACCCTGCAGGCGAATAGGTTCGTTTTGAACTGGTCAAATTCTAATTCACATCGCAGCGCTACCCATCCGACAACTCGCCTAGTTTTTTCAATAGCATTGTATTGCGAAATATTAATAAAGAAGTGTTTTACGTATAAGTTAAAAATTACAAAACAAACAAAGGCATTATTTGTAAAAAGCCATAATCAGCGCTTAATAGAACGTTCAAATAATTTTCTTTGCAAACTCGGTTATTAAACAAGTTCAGAAAGTACGAAATATAAGTTTGATTTTAATTTGACATGGCTGGCGATTTTTGGAGTCGAAATCGAAAAACAAAATTTAAAACTAGCAGTCATTAGCTTGTCAAAAATCAGTAGTAATTTGCAGACACGTCAAACTTGCACTTTTTTGTACTAAAATTGGATGAGCTACAAAACTGCATACTCAAAAAAAAATCCAACAATTTTTATAAAAGTTCGAAATTTTTATGAAATTTTGTTTAATGATTATACATTTGGAATGCATTGTAAATATTGAGTTTTTGTTATTGTTTGGCCATATAACTGTTTTATTTAATTATTTTTGATATAAAATAAACACTATTTAAATGGAAAAATAATTTTAAAAAATTAATAAATTTTGCAAATGTGGTGTAGTGGTAGATGGATATTAAATTATTGAAATTAATACCCACTTAAATATTTTAATATATCAACGAAAATTAAAGAAATTTATACTTTGAATAAAACTTGAGAACTAGTAACTTTGCAACTAGTACTGTTGATAAATTCTCTGCAGTCAAGTATAGCCATTATTATAATAATTTGGATTTTCACCACACACACACATGTGCATATAAATGTTTTATTTGTTGCCAATAATGTTGCTGATGCGGCTTATGTTACTTTTATCTTTATGGCTGCTGTTGTTATAGTGTTTTTATTGTTTTTTTGTTTACAGTGCATAAACAAAAATACATTTACTTTCCAAGTGCCCACTTTCAAATATGGTCAAGATAATTGTGTTTGATTCTCTTTGCGAGTTGTAAATTTTATCTAAGATTTTGTGAAAAATCTCGTGCAGTGACTACAAAATAAAGCAAACAGCGACAAAAGTAGCAAAAAGAAAACATTAGTTTTTTATAATTGGATTCTTAATAAAAATTGGTTGAATGGAAATGGCTATATACCCCAGCATAATTCATCTCAATTTAAGTGCAAGCTAATTTTTGTATACACTTTGCCAGATGACTTTGTTGCTCCAAATTTGATAATAGTATAAAAATAGATGGTAGTTAAGGGGTGCTGTGGTGAATTTAAAGTTTCTGCGCGGGAAAGCTCCAACATGCTGCAGTAGCAAGTTGCTTCGATGCCAGTAAGCTTCCTTCAATAAAAATGGTATTAAGGTATATTTTGAAGATACCTTCCGATGTCTTGTTGTTCTGGAGGTGAATTTCGAAGATTTTGCCTAAGTCTTACTGCTTATTTATTAGCAGACTGAAGCAGCGCTAAAATTAAATTTCAAGCTTATGTCTATGGGTGCAAAATACCGGAGCAATCTTCAGCGCTGCTCGAGCAACGTACAAACATACATAAATATTTACAAGAATATGTCCACCAACTAATCTTATCACCAAGATAATGTCATTTTAAAGATAAACGTTCTATACGAAAAGCATTATAGGAAACTGAAAGACATAACACTTGAGAGTATTTGCTTCGTAAAAAAAGGGTAAATTAGAGTGTACTGTTTACAAATTATAGCACAAACACTTATTGACACATTTGGACTATTTATTTATCCTCGAATTATTAAAAATTCTTTTAAAATAACAACATTGTTTTTTCTCTAACAAACACGATTAAAAATTATTTTTTAAATTTATTAAAAGCGTAAAAAATATATTTCAAAATTTCGACCTATCAAAAAAGTTGTACAATTTTTTGGTGTATGCAGATATGTTGCTCAATCAATTTTAGTAGAACAAAGTGTAAATATCTAGTGACTACGAATTACCATTAATGGCAGATTTCACCATTCAAAGCAAAGCTGGAAGGAGTTGCGAAAGAGCGTCAATAAAAAAGTTGTCAAAAATCTGTGATAACTTGAAACTTGCACTTTCTCAGACTAAAATTTAATGATCCAAAAAACTGCATACTCAAAGAAATACGAAATTTTTTTTTAAGAATTGCGAAATTTTGTTCAATTATTGTACATTTTGTAAATAGTTTAAAAAATTGGTGTTTATTGCTTTTCGTAGAGAATAAACCATATTTAACTTTAAAAATAATTTTAATTAATTGGAAGAAAATTAAAGTGCCCCAATCTGTCAATATGTGCTTGTGCTATAATTTGTGAACGAAATATACATATGTATAAGCTTGTAAATATATACGTAATATCTGAAAAGCATGAGTCTCAAATACAAATTTCTGTATATACATTTTAAAATTAAATTACAATTAATAGCGAATCAACATCATTATTAGTCCCCGATGATCATAAATATCCGCAATAAGCATAACAACAAAGGTTGTTCAGTAATGTATGCAAGTTTGTGTAGGCTTCGAGCAACAAAGGAAAAATGAAAAAAAATAAATAAATAGCTTTGGGAAGTAAATGCAGGAAAAAGTCACTAAAAATGTTTTTTTATTGCACGCATAGTTATTGTTAAATTTATTATCCACACGAGTATATGCAATCGAAGTGATACTTAAATGCATGTATGTACATATATGTAAATGTAAATGTAAGTGCGTAGGCTTTTAAAACTTCCGCTGTGTCTGTCACTTGCCGTCCGTCCGCCCGCCTGTCTGCACCATAAGTACCATACAAGTTAAATACAACAAAAATTAATTTTTTCGACAAATTTGAAATCTGCCATAAGTTATATCATTTAACCGCGCATGCGACGCGATCGTAACAACCAACCAAGCAACAACAATAATGTCACCGATAAAAATGCCATGGGGCATCTGTTTACATATTTCCCATTGCTTTGGCCTCAAAGCACCTCGGCGATAAAGCTTGTGTTTTTTTCTTTGTAATTTTTCTGCATCCACTGCAACATTGCTATTGTTGTTGGTATTGCAACATTACGTAGCAGTGCGATTCAATAAAAACTTAAGACAGCAAAATGAGGAAGATACAGCAATGCAGCAGCAGCAGCTATGACTCGTTGCTAAAGCTGCACAATAACAACACTGTGCATCGCTTATCAGCCAGTAGCAGGCGAGTGAGAAAAAAAAAATGACAAAAAAATAAGTAAAGATCAATTTGAACCTTAACCCGGGTAGCGTTGCAACCAAAATAAATATCAGCGTCAACAAGCAGAAATACTTCAAAGCCAACAATAAAACCCTCAAACTGTGGAAGAGTTAAAAAAAAGCTACACCCACTATTGGCTGCATAATATTTGTTTTTTTTTTGTTTTAGTTTTTTATTGTCCCTTGATTCGAGAGAATTTCATATATGTACATACATATGTATGTAACCACCGCTGCTGCTGCTGATGCGCCGCTTGCATCCATATTTGCTGGTTGGCCGATTATGCAGCACTGTTTCACATAAAGTTCAAAGATCGGGTCAGTAATCGATTCAAGAAGAAGGCGACGTAGCGTTCATGGCGCGCAGACTTGCTGGCTGGCATTCGGCACACTGGTGTACGAACGTAGTTAGACATTTCGGTAGGCCGCGCTCGGTGATAAAACAACAAAGAGCATACATAACAGAACTGAAGGTTATGACATACAGTGTGTCGAAATATGCAAATTCAGGTTAAAATTTCAGCTGAAGCTCTTTCTATGCAAGGAACAATGGTTTTACCCTAATTGTGGGAATCATGAAACGAGAGTTTGTGAATGTGTCTCACATAAATATTAGCCGTCATCTTTTGTAACCGACTTGCAATAGAACATCCAACTCGCTTATGATCAACTATCTTATATTTTTAATACACTTTACAACACATGTATTATCTGTCCAAATGAATGGTATGTAGTTTGTAAAATTTGCTAGCAAAAGAAAACCAAATGAGTTGTTCTGAAGAATCGTCGGTAAACATATTCATTTCATCAGAAATTATTAATTATAAATTCTCACTCAGCAGCGTGAATTAAGTCAAGTTGAAGCCTGTGAAAGTAAAATATTGGGCGCCATATTTGCAAGTCGTTTGAAGACTCAATATCTAACAAGAAATATGTAAATGCAAACATTTCACATTCGGCAACTTAAAGTAGAATATTCATCATCAACATTTTTTCTTGACCAATGTGGTGGTAGTTTAATTAAATTCTTGTTTATTTACATATTTTGATGTTTAGCGAAAATGTCCCAAGAGTTTCCAAATTTCCCTTATTACTTTCCATTGATCTATTCACAATAGCACTACTTTCTTACTTTCCAACACTATCAATAAGGTCGGCTATTGTTTAAGCGAGTTTACTTCAACTCGGTTACTTAAACTCAGTTTTTTATTTGCAAGTCGCTTTCAAAAGATGACGGCTATTATAGCAGAAGCACATATTGATCCATTGGACAATTAATTTTTCTTTTAAATATTTAAAGTTATGTTTCAACATCGCTCATCCTCATATTAAAAACATTTTTTAAACTTTATGCAATTTAACAAAATTTCGAACTCTAAAAAAAATGTTTGAGTAAGCAGTTTTGTAGCCTACAAATTACAACTGATTTTTGACAATTTTTTACGGACGCACTGTCGCAAATCGTTCCATATAAAATATAAGTGCCAGTATAGTACAAATGAATGGTATGTAGTTTGTAAAATTTGCTAGCAAAAGAAAACCAAATGAGTTGTTCTGAAGAATCGTCGGTAAACATATTCATTTCATCAGAAATTATTAATTATAAATTCTCACTCAGCAGCGTGAATTAAGTCAAGTTGAAGCCTGTGAAAGTAAAATATTGGGCGCCATATTTGCAAGTCGTTTGAAGACTCAATATCTAACAAGAAATATGTAAATGCAAACATTTCACATTCGGCAACTTAAAGTAGAATATTCATCATCAACATTTTTTCTTGACCAATGTGGTGGTAGTTTAATTAAATTCTTGTTTATTTACATATTTTGATGTTTAGCGAAAATGTCCCAAGAGTTTCCAAATTTCCCTTATTACTTTCCATTGATCTATTCACAATAGCACTACTTTCTTACTTTCCAACACTATCAATAAGGTCGGCTATTGTTTAAGCGAGTTTACTTCAACTCGGTTACTTAAACTCAGTTTTTTATTTGCAAGTCGCTTTCAAAAGATGACGGCTATTATAGCAGAAGCACATATTGATCCATTGGACAATTAATTTTTCTTTTAAATATTTAAAGTTATGTTTCAACATCGCTCATCCTCATATTAAAAACATTTTTTAAACTTTATGCAATTTAACAAAATTTCGAACTCTAAAAAAAATGTTTGAGTAAGCAGTTTTGTAGCCTACAAATTACAACTGATTTTTGACAATTTTTTACGGACGCACTGTCGCAAATCGTTCCATATAAAATATAAGTGCCAGTATAGTACAACAGTTGTTATACTATAATTTAACGAGCTACACAAGTGCTTACCCGAAAATATTTTAGCAATTTTTTTTAAGTCTTAAATTTTAATAAAATTTTGTAAAGTCATTTTACATTTTGTATATTGTTTAAAAAGTGAATTTTTATAGGAAGTGGTGTAGATGTATCTGCCTCTTGTCGCCAGTTCCTCGGTTTCAACTGCACGACGTTAAGTGCTTCTGCCACTTGCCAGAGGTGAGGAATCTTGCAGTTGAACAAACTTTGCACCTCACCGCAATGGATGTTAAAGTCTCTTTGAGATGACTAATTTCTGTAGCTTGAAGAAATTTTTTCATGAGATCTTAAGACAGATTTAAGGAATTTTTTTATACTAAAATTTCTTTTTCATTTCTTGAGTGTCATTTTTTATGAATATTTCGATTTTCTTGATTTTTATATTATTTAATTTTTTTACAAGTGATGATATTCCTAAACCAACAATCTTGGCATTCAAAAATATGTAATTTAAAAAATGCTCTTTGTTACACTACATTGCAAACAATATAAAACCCATGCGAATTTATTTTTTTCTTTTCGATTTTAACAATTACAAAATTTATGACCGACTGCAGGTGAAGCGCGTTGACCTAAGTTGGTTTAGTAGGTGACTCTGCACAAAGGGGTGCATGTAAAGTTGCATCATAGCAAAATATTGAAAATATGCTTGCCACCAAACTGCAGCGGCATAAAAAGATACTTACACATTAACGAGTACATAAAGTAAATTTTAATTTGCTCATGCAAACATATGATTTTCCCCACGTGGGTTTTAATGCCTAGCAAGCGATTTTAGGTAAATTTGAAAAGTATTATTTGATATCAATCGTTCTTACACGATATTTGCAAAGCGATATTCTGCGAGATTCAGTATTTTATCGATTTTCGTTAGAATACTAAATCCGCTCTTTGAAAATATCATATCATATCTTCTGTATGTTGATTGTTGAAATTTGAGGAAAACAAGTATTTCAGAAATTAACACACTTCAAACGTTAATCGTCATATAACAAACATTTTAACCTAAAAAAATCATAAACTTTTACACAATTCCTTAAATATCTGTAAATAAATACGATGAACATGTTGCTTTTTTTTGCAATAAGTTCGAAGCGAAAATTGCCTTGATCTATTAAATAATATGTATCCGATCAATGATTTGTTCAAAAGGAAAACCAATTACCACAAAAACACAGTAAAAAATGTCCATGCATAATTTTAATGGAAATTCTTTTGGGAAAGATTTATTTCTAGATCATATGTATGTATGTATAGATTATATACGAGTATATATAATCTTTTTTTTTTTTAATTTTATTCTTATTTTATTTTATTTGGAGCGTTACCCTGAATAAGCCCTATATCGATACTTTGTGTTCGATATCGAGCCCCAACATGGCAAAAATTCATTCGGAGTTCTGCCATTGCTTGCCAAGAGGCGATCACAAGTTATTAGACAAAAAAAGTAAAAACCTTACGCAAAAATTTTCGCCGTTGAATTTTACAAAAATATCTGATTTCATCTTCGTTTTTTTTTAAGAAACCATGTTCTTATGACCATTTGTCATAACAATGAAATTCAAACACAAGAATTCGTTGACGGAATTTTGTTAGTTTATCTATTGCATAGAGTAATTATTTAAAATATAATATTATTCTTTGTGGAAATAAATAACTGAAGTTTATCTTGTCTTTGAGATTAATCCTTGCCACCTTACTAGATATTAACATATTTCCACAACAAATCTGTGGTAAAGAAATATGTATTCCAAAAGAAATCAATACTTATGCCTAAGTAGGTTATTTACAGCACAACCTGTACGCAATAATGCCATACTGATTTTAATCTGATAACACAAATAAATATTTGCACAGCAGAGCAAGTGAAGCATTATTCAGAAAAATTCGCAAATATTGCACGAATGCAGGTAAATCTTTTTTTGGCTCGCGCTAATCAACTTGTTAACAAATACTTTTTGTGTCTCTTTTACCTTTGTGCTCATTCTTTAGCTTATCTACTTGTATGTAAATTAGTAAAACCATTTGCTTACTGCTTTCGCTTTGTAGTATGAAGTTGTTGTTGCCTTGAAAAAAAAGAAACATCTTGTCAGCTGCGTTTATCTAGATTGCTGTTGATTAGTTTAGTTGCTTTTTAAAAGCATATTTTTTCTCGCTTCTTGCATTTTATGATAATTTTATTGCTTCCTTATCGCCTCGAGTCTAGTCAGCGTTTGTTCATGTACGGGTACATACATATGTATGTACTCACATACAATATGTATGTTTTATGGTCATAAAACATCTTTTTAGTATTTTTTTTTATTTCGAATTTTCTCTGCTGGTGTTATTAAAATGCGCACATGCATGCAGCTTATTGTTTTGTTTATCTGCCATGTTGCTGTTGTTGAACACGTTGACCTACATAGATATTTTTAACATGAGCACAATTGTTCTAACAGACTTTAGTTATGGCAACACCGTCTTAAGGTTTTTTTTTGCCCAGAGGGCGATATAATTTTCGGGTAATGAAATAATGTTTGTTTAAAATTACTATGATATCTATGATAAGTTGCTGGTAAGATCCTGTAGAAGTTTTTATTCAAACAAAAAATTTACACTGAAGATGACACAACGCCGGAGCCGGTTTGTCTAAAAACCGAACTTGACAAGGGATGAAGGAAAATCATTCCAACATACATCAAGTTCTTAATCCTTTACGCAAAGCATTGACCACAACATAGTTGAACTGATTTGACGTTATGAATCTGGTTTTATGTTGGGCAAATCCATTATCGACCAGACCGATGGTTTAAATCATATGATGTTGAATATCGTAAATGCCTGGTTATCTTCGCGTCTGCCATTTATAAATACTATCTATTTGATAGTTGTTAAGGTAATATGACAAACCAATAAATCACTTTTAAATATTTATAATCTGGAAGATAGTGTCAGTATAATTTTCTGAGGAATTCCGCCTTTCTGCTAGTCGAGGCAGATAGCGAAATTTTTTTGGGAAGAAAGTCTTGCGGCCTGAAAAGAGATAAGCATTTATTTTGTGAGTTTATCGTCAATATCATTTTCTCCAATCCAGCGTTACCCGGTATCCAAAGCGTACAACCTGATTAGTTTACTAGGTTAAGAGTGTTTAACTCGTCAGTTTTGAGGTTGCCACATAAGTGCTTAAATAGACCTTTGGCTGTCTGGCAAGATGTAGAATTTTCACAGATTTTCGAGCGTTACTGCAGTTTGGCGGCTCGAAAATTCCCCGCACTCACCATCCCGCGAAGACGCCACTGATATGCATTGTTAAGTATTTAAGAACGTATGTCTCTATGAATGTATACCTAAGTACATATGTATACACATAGGAGTTGTAAACTACACATGTGTTTTTTACATTGTATGTATATATGTACCCTGAAAGAACAGTGTCAGTCAATTGATCGTACATCTGACGATTAGGACTGAAAAAATGTTGGCAGCACTTAGAATAAAATGTATATCAATTTCTTAGGGCCACTATGCAAAAACTGATGTCATAAAATGTGTGCGTTGCCTTTCACTCTAACACATCAATATTACCGATTAGACAAGCAAATAGCTCTACTGCTCACTCTCGTTCATTTTCTGGGTCAGTGTTGTCTATAAAATCATCAGTACTGAATATTTTAGACCTGCAACAAATAACATTTCCTTTTCTTTTTGTTTGATTTTATAAGCAAGTTTTTTTTTTGGATTCCTTTAACCCATCATGGCAAATAAACGTTACATATATATTTTTCGTGATCAAAGTTTTGCGCAGAACTCCTTTTCGCGTGAGCGTACTTCGGCCGCCCTGCAAAAAATGCCCCTGGCCGGACAAACTCCAACTACGCGATCAACGCTATTTCTGCGCAGAGCTTTTTTCATGTCTTTTCTTTATATTTAGCATTTAGACAAACTCTTTTGTCATTTTAAACTTATCTCTTCAATATTTCTTAAATTTCAGAGTTTTCACCAATAATACGCGACAATTGCAAAACTCTTATGAATTTATTGTTTTTTTTTTCTCGCACATGCGAAATTAGTGTAGAAAGTGATTATCTATTTTGGGCAACTATAAATGACAACCATCAGTAATGATAAACACGAATAACTTGATTGTCTCATTATCGCATATAAATATGCAACCATAGTAAGCTTAGCGAGTCTCGAGTGTCTCTCTTTAGCAAGCACCATGACAGTCATTTGACCGATAATCTCACACAGTCTGTGCTGATATTATGAATGAGAGTGTATTGGTAATTATGTCAGCATGTTCTTTTATATATGGGCTAAAGCGAAATATATATTATTTTATGTGTAGTCGAGGTTGTTACTATATGGACGTAATTTTTTTTAAATTAATTAACTGCAATGGATTGGTAAAGAGCTAGTAAATCATCCTTATTTTGCTCATTAAATTATATTAAAAATATAGTGATAATTCGTAACAATATACGTATATAAGTACGCGGCAAACAAAAGAATAGAAAAGTTAATAATATGTACATAGACAATAATCCTAATTTTCTCTTCGCATTTATTTCCTGTCGCACATTTTTTTTGTTTCTAACCATTGTTTCACAAACCAGTAGCCCATAAAAAACCACTTTTTATACACAAGGATTTTCCCACCTCAGCTAAAGGATTTTCACACACTCAACTCTATTGACCTAGTCACACACATGAAGGATGAATTGTACAAAGAAAATCGGACTTGGCAAGCGCAACAAATCCTTTGAAAACAAAAAAAACTAGACTGTTTGAGATTAAAGTTAGTAAGTTACAAAATGTATAAGCGTGTATGTATGTACGAGTTCATGTATGTACACATCCTTTGTTCTACCAGCTGTTGCGATCTGAAAGAAGGTGTGGTATGTGTACCAGCATACAAGCAGTGCTATGTTGCATGTGGACAATGTGTTGCAACATTGCAACATACAACAGTAAGCGAACAGGTATGAAACTCTTTCAACTTTATTGTTTTTGTTTTCAGCTGCTCTTCGTTGGTGGTTATTCAGGCACTTCTGTTGACTGTTGTTGATTTCATAGCAAGTTGCAACAAATCAGGCTAATAACGACAACCTCATTTTCGTTTGGGATTACAACAACAAGAATAACAATAACAACAACAAACAAATTTAAACAATGATGGTAATAATAGCAGGAGCCGCAGCAACTACTTGGTGCACAGATGTGAAATAATTGGTAGTGTTGGCGGTAGTCGCGACTGTGGTTGTAGAGTGCAAAGCTAAACCTGTAGGAAAATGTTGGGAATTCAAGAGCAGGCAAACCATTATTAAGTTCCATCAAGACACATTGAACACAAATGGTTTCCCGTCTGAAAGCACTTGGGACAATGAGAATTCTGCGATTAGAACTGAATCAGCTTATGACGAGTCGGTGGTTGGAACATCTAAAATAAAGTAAACATTTATTTGAAAACAACTTTGAATAGATCCAGCTTGGAATTCGAACTTGGAGAGAACAAATTTTAATTGAAAATTAACACCAAAATACTATTGCCACAATGCCAGGTTCAACGACCGTTTTCCTTCCTCAATTATATCATTTACGAAAGGAGAAGAAATTGTTGAACCATTCATGGATTCAGAAGACATATTTCATTACCTACAATCAAATTAAGAGATCTACGTTTTCTGGTCGTCTCATTTGTCGTTCCGATGATTTGCATTGTCCGTCATGATCGCTGATTTTATTGTTCCAGACTTTGTTCTTTGAGGTTCATTAAAATCAGGAGCGCATGTCAACAAGCCAGAAACTTTTGAAGTTCTAAAAAAAAAATCGAATAAAAAAAACCATAAATCGGATCACCTGACAATCTTCACTCGGGCGATATCAATTTTAAGTAAAATAAGCACACTTCCTTTCATTTGCCCTTGCGCAAACATCACAACTTACTAAGTGCCAATGTGTCTCATCAGTTCAGATTTTCCCTGCCAGGCAACTGACTGCCTTGATGCCGGTGATGAGAGCCACTAACCAAACACCACCAAACTACTTGGCATACACATACCTAGAGGCTGGCAAGCGGCCACATATTTGGAGTGGTTATATGGACATAGGAGGCGAGCAGTAGTCAGGTAGTGCAAGTACTACTACATACTAGTAGGTTGGCCAAGTGCGCTTAGCTGTTTGGCGGCTTGACTGACTGGTTGTTTGCCAACGTCGCCTAGTGGATGCTTAAATTGCATAGTAGTAGCTGGCAACAACAAATAGCAAACAACACAGCAATCACAATCTGACAATTTCCAAGCAAAATGCAACGGTAGTAGGCAGTTGTACTGGTAGCAAAAGTACGAATAATGTAAAAGGCAGGCAATAGCAGGCAGCAGGCAATACACGGCCAAACGGAGTAAAGAAAATAAGAAGAAGAAAAAAAAATTGGACAAGCAAAAAAGGTATAGCGAAAAAATCAATCAATTTGGGTTAACCGACAATAACAACTCATTGTTTGTCTTGAAACTAAACTACTTAACAGATTTTTGCGCTGTTTGTTTAATGCCTGTAATTGTTTTTGCTATACTTAGTTGTGCCTATTGCCGCTGCCATGCGAATCCCTGCAAATGCAATATTCTTTGCAAAAATTGCTATGTGAATTTAAAGTAGCTACTTAGATACGAAAAAAAAGTGTGCAAATAAATTTTTTTAGTAATACGCTGCAAAATTGACTTATTTTTTTTACTTCGATTTTTATACTTTTTTAACAGATTTTTTCTCCTGCAACGGTCTAACATTTAAATCCCTAATGAATAGGTTGCCTTACTCTATCTGCTTGTTTATGCACAAAAATTGTTTTATTTTTCTTTTGTTGTGCAGAAAATTTCAATTTCGAGGGAAATTAGGGCATTGGAAAATGAAGCAATCAAGTGCCAATCACTGAATGCTGATATACATTTTTTTTCTGGGTTTCCGCTGCAATATAATTTTTATTTTTTGTTAGTATGCATTTTATGTTGTGGCGAATTTTTTCTACTTCCTGCACGTAAATGTAACTGGGTTAGTGGAAATCAGGGCGACCACCCAGCCCACAAATATTTTTATGAACGTAGATAATATTTGTAGTCAAAGATTAGGTTGCAAATTTAGCAGCACTAGCTGAATGAATACTTTTTTTTAACTTATAATGCAGTCCGCTATCAGTCTTGTTGTTAATACGCCAACTTGAATGCTGAAAATTTTACAGAAGATTTTACAAGTCCTTAGAACAGTTTCGGATTGAGCTTAGATTTCCTAAATATAAATGTTCCATCTTTAAGCGACCCAATGCTTTCTTAATATACCTAAATATTCATAAAGAATCATTGTGAGCAGATATGTACACAAATTTTATAGGCTCCTATGTCCATACAAAAGTAAAATCAGATGTGTATATGTATGTATGTACATAGAAAAGAAAGCCATCCTTTCCAAAATTCGGTTTGTAAAATCGTTCAACTTGAAAATGAGTTTGTGTTCAGTCATTAAGAGTGCTGCGGCAAAAACAATTAAAATGAAAACTGATTAACGGTTTTGGCACAATAAATTTGTTGCAATTATAAAATTACGGCTTAAATGCACCGTGGAGAACCAAAACTTAATAGAAATTCGAGAAGTTTAAATAAAATAAAAACTAAAAAATTAACATAAAACCAATTGTATTGGCTAAATGTGAAAGCAATCATAGAAATTCAACTATTTAACGTTTTATTTAGCGTAGCAGCGTTAATTTCCTGAAGAATTTTTGAAGTAGCTTATAGCTAGTGAGCAATTGTTGGCACTTTTCTCTTAAACTCTTTTTTACATTTTTCCTCTAGCCTTTTGTACTCGTTTTAAAATAAAATTTAAAATAAATGCGATTTAAAATTGGACTCTTTCTGTGGTGTTGTAGTTTGCATAAAAGCTTCGGTGAAGGCGAACTGTTTTTGTACACTGACAGCTAAGTAAAAAAAAATTGCTTCTTCGAAAACAGTACCCTGACTAGTTTAGTTAGCGCTCCGTGGAAAAGTCGACATTGCATGATATTAAACATATTGAGACTCTGCTCAGTTAAGGCAGACAATACATTCATCTAGAACTGTCAGTCTTTGTATTTGGTTTCACAAAAGTAAGCTTTTTTACAAGATTATTTATCTTTAAAATTGTTTTTTCTTATACAAATTTGAAACAAAAATCATTTTCGTATATGTAAACTTGATTTCACAAACAATAGAATATATTTATACAAGATAATATATAACGTTTTTTTCATATAAAATAAGTTTTAGAATATAACTTTTTTTTTATTTTATGTAGGTATGTATATCCCAAAATCATCATCTTTTCCAATTGTTTTCCTGAGAAGCGGTTTCGAGATTTGGATATATTAAAGTATTTGGAGAAAAGTCTCGCGCATGGGACAGACGACCCAACAAGCACCGATAAGTATAGACGGGGATGCTTTTCAAAGATGATATGGGTGAGGACAGATAAAGAGTCTCTTAAAGACATACAGTTTTGCGCCTTTCTTAAATTGTTTTACAGGACTGCATATTACTTCAGATTCCGATGCAACTCGATACTTACTTGGATCGCAGCTAAAATTATCGCGCATGGGACAGACGACCCAACAAGCACCGATAAGTATAGACGGGGATGCTTTTCAAAGATGATATGGGTGAGGACAGATAAAGAGTCTCTTAAAGACATACAGTTTTGCGCCTTTCTTAAATTGTTTTACAGGACTGTATATTACTTCAGATTCCGATGCAATTCGATACTTACATACTTGGATCGCAGCTAAAATTATCGAGTACAAAAATACTATGTAATTTGAGAACAGTATCGAGTATGTATTTTGATTTACTTGTATCGATTCATACCTAGTCCTTACTGAGTATTGCTTTATAAGTCGTAAGCAGATCTTTGAAAAATTTTGTTAATGAAGAATTGGAATTTTATGGGATTGATTTGTAGAATATGTTAGTCTTAGATGACCTTAGCTAGATAATATTCAGCTGTGTATAAAGACGCCCTACTTTGAATTTTCAATAAGCACGAAAGCCTCTACAGAAATATCAAAAATTCCTTACCAAACTCAAAAGAAAGAAGTTCCAATTAGCTAAATTTTGAAACGATTTTCCGTCATCGCTTGTTAAGTTTGATTTTAAGACAAACCGGTTTCGGCGTTATGCGAACTTCAGTGTCGTTTTCCTACTCTGTCAGAAACTTTAAAATAGAAGTTTCAATTCTTAGGTTGGAATTTGCTAAAATCGGATCCATGAACAATGTCGTTCTTCAGAAGATCCGACTCTGAAATGTGCGATTTTGGTAAACATATTTTAGAATGAGTTTTGAATTAATACATATCGTTAAACAAAAATTTATTTGAACATTTAAATAGATACATAAATACGCACAGGTTTGCTCGTTCGTTCGATCATGCGTTGCTACCTTAAGAAAACTAATAAATCCAGCACTTCAAGTTTTACCACAAACCTTAAGACTCGCTGTCTTAATTTCTTATCATTACCTGCTTAGTTTTTGTCAACCATCTTGAAAGCATTTTTTTAAATACGTCGTCCAAAATCCATTATAACTCATTTAAAATTTGTGTTGCTATCTGTTTTTTCGTCAACAACAATTATTGTCCGCACTTCTCTTTTGCTTTTACCTTTGCACGCTCGGATATTTTGTGCCTAATTTTCTGCTCGTTGGCTACTGTGCCGTCGGTGTCAAGCAATCAATCACGAAATCATTTTGTATTTAACTCTTTGCAAAATGTTGAATCACTTTTTTATTGCCATTTTTTCATCGCACGTAATTGAAAGCAACGAACGCTTTTAGTCATATTTCAATTATGGGATATTGTGCCGTAGAAGTCCGATTTTAAATAAAAAAAAAAATGTTTTCGCGTGAGACACAAAATCAATTACGACGAGTCATCTCTCTGTTAGCATACGGTGGATCAGGAGGCGCCTACTGAATACACACATGTAAATTGTAGTCTTACTTGGCACCAAAATTTGTAAGGTTCATCACAATTTCAAAGGCATACAGTACACTAAATATCAAACTGTTCTGAATGAGCTTATGTCATTCGAAGAGATCAAAATACAGATCAGGAAACTTATGAACTGACTCGTCAAACTAAACTAAATTTTTTTCCGAGGTCCTTTCCTATCAGAAATGAAATCTGCAGTTTTGTGGACAATTGGTGGAATTTGAAGTTATAAGTCCAATAATTTACGGATTTTTAACACAAAAAAATGTCATGAAGAGGTAGTTTAAAGTGCAATAAAGCTTCTTTTCAAAGTTTTGCACATCTGTTTACTAAAGAATCGAGCTGCGGTTTAATGTGAATATGTAAACAAATTGATTACCTACCTTCCTTTGTTAAGTTGTATGTACATATTTTCCACGTTATTTAAAAAAGAATAAGAAAATGATTTTTTACACATGTTGAGAGAATAGTTTGTATTTTTGTTTGTATACACATGTGTATATATAATCGTTAGTAAACGTCAACTTCTCTACTCATACGAGTTTGCGTTTGACCGCGTGCACACAGGCAATGAGTGGCGTAGCATGAAGTCGTACCGGTTCAAAGTCATTGTACAAGAAGCAGCAACGAGTCATTGAAGCAGGGGAAGAGTGGTGTGATCGTAAGCAGCGTTTCTCAAATTTCAATTCTTTTTTTGATCGTCTGTAGAACGCAAGTTACTTTGTTAATATACCATCAGAGTCTCTTAGAAAGATGATTTTCCAACTTTCACTTGCATAAAAACATTTTGATAGAAATATAAAGTTTTCGAGTGTTAAAAAAACGAAAAAGAAAAAAAAACAATTAGGATTTGAAGCTGCAGACATTTAGTGAATTTACTTATAAAAATCTATATTTTTATCGTTTCAAAAAATCTGCAGATGTAATTCTTCATTTAAGAAACTCTGATGTAGTCAGTAAGAAGCACATGAGCAAGCACAGCGACCAATACATATGGCGCATGTGTATGGTTAGTGTATTGGGCAAACATATAAATCCAGCTTCTGTTAACGGTATAAAATTCAATTATCAATAAACGAGGGTACAAAGAGCACAACAGCCAACGTGACGAGCAAGAACAAATTTAAAAATTAAACAACCACAAATGCGTGAAAAAAGAAGGCCTACAAATAAATAAAAAAATATGTACATATATTTATAAATAGCGATCGAGTAAGAGTAACTCTGAAGTGTGTTTGAGGATCAAAGATTGAGTGTAGCTACACGAGTATAGTATATTCGTACTTCAACTAATCAAATATACTTGGGAAGCAATGCAGTCATTTCAGGAATAATGTTAGCAGAACACAATATCAAATAAATTTTTTGCTTCTTTGATTGACTTCACTTTTCCATTATTCATATTCACCTTTAGGTAAAGCACGAGTACGTAAATTCAAACATATGCATATATACTTTTGGCGCTTACACTATTATATAGCTAAGTGTTTGACCGAGCTTCTCCTACCATTTGTGGTGTGCGTCTTTATAGTTATTATACCACAAATGAAGGGACCTAAAGTTTTGTGCCAACTCCGAACTGCAGATGTATTTAATGAGAAGCTTTTTCATGGGAGAAATAGTCTCGGAGATTTGCCATTGCCTGCCGAGGGGTAACCGCTATTAGAAAAAAAAAAAAAAAATAAAAAAAAAATTTACTTTTTCTATGATTATATTTTGCTTGCCCTGACTGAGATTCGAACCAAAAGACTTAAAGAAGTTATCTGGATGTAAAATTAACTGCATAAGCAGATTCATCCACAAATCAAAGTGATGAACAAAATGGCGCTTATTGGGCCCTATAATGTCTTTAGACTAGACAACGCTACTACCAACCAACCGTGACGGACGAACCCGCGGTTGATGCAACATTTGATGAACTACATTTCTGCAAACCATATATCGATAAAAAAAACCTTAGGGTAGTACAACGAGATAAATACTCAGAAGGTTAGAGATAACCCTTTTGGAGTTCAATTTTTTTTTAATCTGCTTCAAAATTAAAATTTGAGTGCATCGAAGTTTTCTACATTGCTTTATATAGAATTATTGAATTTGATCATTAACGAAGTACATACTTAATTATCATCATCATTATCAGCACGAGTGTGTGTTCGTATGTATGAATGTAGAAGCTGTTGCAATGCTTTTCTTGAGAAATTTCCGCCTACTCGTCACAACTGTCTGACTGACTATTCACTAAGCACTTGCACACAATGTAGCAACATCTACTGAGAACGCATGAACTAAGTACACGTAAGATACTCGTAGTACTTCCTACAGTGATCACTTCAAGCAACAGCGTAATGCCTTCTGTTGTACTTATTAATATATTTTTGTACACATATACTTACATACATACGTATGCCTTTACTCGTAAACATGAGTCTAGAAGTGTGGTGGGCTCGTTCTGAAGTTTACAGTGGTACGATTCTAGTAAAATAGCATGGAAATTCCCGGCAGGTACCTACTTAGATTATTTTTATAAGTATTTCATTTTGGTATCTTAACAAATTATATTTTTTGGTGCACTCACTAATCTGTGCATTAAAGAGTTCATTGAAACGGATTTTAACAAAAAACGTAGATACACTAACCCAGTCGGAAAGGCAAGAATAAAATAGCCTGCGAGAAGGCCTCTCTTTACACCTAAGAGAACATTGCTTTCTATTTAACTTACAAACTTTGTATTCGTTAGGAGAGCCCTAATACTAAGACTTCTTCTGTCAATTTTATTTATAAAGGCAACAAAAGCTTTTTCCATTTATGCGATTTTTCATGTAAATAACAAGCATTGGTTTAAATATATGTAGGTTAGGGCAAACTATAGGAAAACTTTAAATAATGCCTTTATGAAATTTGCATCGAATTTAAAAAAAATCGTTCTTTTCAATATTTTTACGATTGTATTCGTTGAGTTCCCAAGTGTAATAATATTGGGTTTTTTGGACCTCCAACCTTCTTACCATCAACCTTATGAATATTAAATAATGCGGTAAGAAAAAATCGGTTTTTCGATGCCAACTTTCCGTTGATTTCTAAGAATATTTACTCGATCAGCTTGTGATAATGCACATATTTTCGTTTGATTAGGAGCTGAGGTGTTTTGTTCCTTATATGAGCAGATATATTCCAAAAAATCTGAAGAGATACAAAAAATGTTTTGCTCTCCAATCATCCCTAATAAAATTTGTGTATTTAATATATATAAACTTACAAGATATATGTATGTCACTTAAATGGTTTGTAGTTCTATCCTCGGCAAGGCATGATTACAAGTTGTTCTTAGAAACACCAAATAAACGTTCTTACATCAGGTACGCAATCTAATCGAGGGTCTCAATTGTCGAAGAAGTGACTGCTCAGGTTAAAAATGAAAAAATCCTTCGAATAGACAAATGTTCGTAGTGCCACAAAAGAAAAAATTTATTTACGACGAAAATCGTTCTTAATATACATAAGTGAAGAAAAGCTTTATAAATCGTTGCCTTAATATAGTAAGGCCCTATCAAATATTTTTTTCCCTAAAACGCAGTTTGAAGATGTTTCAAAAAGTAAAGCTCTACAGTTGAAGTTCCGATTTTTATAATAAGATAAAATTTAACAAATTCTTTAATATTTCTTTTAAATTTCGAAGCGAATAATTGTGAGCCATTCGAGGACTTTTGTATACAACTGATTTCGAAATGCAAATAAAGAATGACCTTTCTATATTAAGGTCACGAAATACCCCATTTTCATTTACTTTTCTTAATAACTCAATAGCATCTGGAAGTGCCCAGTCAATTCGAAGCAGTGAACTTTCCGAAAGGGTATGTTAAAGCCAACAGCGTATGTGTGTCTAGCGTGTGTGCCATTTAAAGTTACTTGAGGAGCAGAACCTAATGTTTTGATTATCTCACTCTTTCTGTATTACTGATGCTTTTTTTTTTACAATTGTTACTTTGTTATCTCCGCTTTTGCTGCTGTTGCTACTTTACTCGCGTGTGTTATTTTAATGCTTCTTTTTTTCTTTGATGATGAGGTTGATGACCCAATATTGTTGTGCTGTCCCTCAAACCACAAGAGCTTGTTAGTGTAAAAACAAAATCTTATTTATAGCTATAAAATTGGTAAACATAGTTTATTATAAATTTATCACACAGTGTAAACTCTACAGCTTTCTATGCAGTGAAGAAGAAAAAAAAATGCATGTGAATAGAGGTAATTTAAGAAATTGTCATACCGCACACACACACACACGCGCTTTATTTCGCAATTTTCGCTACTCAGCGACTTTCAGCCATTTTTGGTATGTAATTGAGCAATTTATTTTAATTATGAAAATGATGAAAAAATAACATGGCTTTTGCTGCAGTTCTTACTTACTATTTTATCAATCTTAATGCTGTTAGCTTAATTTTTCAATTTCATTTTTTGTTTCACGATTTTTAATGGCCGTTAACTGTATAAGTTGTATGCCAGCCACATTTGTCCGCAACATAGTTAAATTATACCAATTTGGCACACGAACATTATCACTCTTACATTTTTATATTCTTTGGACGTTTTGACTGAGTTGGCCGTAAAAGACAATGCGCGCTAACAATTACGCCTGCCAAAAAGGTAGCACTTAAAAAAATCTATGTATGTACAATGGCACAAATCGAAAAAGTCTCGTAAGCGCACGCATAATTGCGAGTGTATGTATGTATGATTTGTGTACATGTAGCCGAGTTTGTGCATGGTATTTGGGTCACAAACGCAAATTTCTAACATTTTTGGCACAATTTTTTCTTTTAGTTGTCTACACATCTTGGCCATTTGCCGCATAATTGTAGATAATTGCATACAAGTGCTGACATACATACGAGTATATTCATACCTAGGTCGGTTGCCAAGTAGAATATTAAAATTTTTTAAAAAGTTTAGGATTTGATATATCTATTTTTGTGTATTAAATAAAAGAAAATTTGCGCCTACATTGATGTCTCGCTAAGCTTCTTGTGCCATTTGTGGTGTGCGTCTTTATAATGAGATACAAATAGGGCTATAAATAGCATTTTATGCCGACACTAACAGACTTCTCACTGCGGGAACCAGAATATCACTATTAAATATTTTATCAATACTTTTAGAATTCGAAATCATAGCATAGTCAGCGAAAGAATAATAGCACTTTCACGTTTGTAAAATTATTTTTTTTCCATTATTTTAAAATTATTTTTCAATAAAAATATAGTTCATCTTCTAACCAAACCTTTAAAACCCCATCTATTTAATATACTAATACATAATTAACAATAATTTAACAAAATTTCGAACGTTTTAAAAAAAGGTTTTCGAATTTTTTTGTGTATGCAGTTTTTTAGCTCATTCGATTTTAGTCTCAGAAAGTGCAAATTTCAAGTGTCTACAAGTTTTCACTGATTTTTGACAATTTTTTTTTTGGCAGTTCCCTCTATACAACGAAAAACCGCGATAATTTTTTTTATGGAATGAATTGCGAAAGAGCGTCAATAAAAACATTGGCAAAAATCTGTGGGAATTCGAAGCCGCTGGAAATTTACATTTACTAAAATTAACTGAGCTATTTCAAAAGTTCGAAATTAAAACAAGCAACAAGCGATCCTATCGAAGCAGTGAAGCACTGAAAATCATATTAGCAGGAAGACTAATCAATGTACAGGAATTGCAAGAAGAACTCAAGGAGTTGGAGTTTTCCAAAAAAATTATATAAAATAAAAAAGAAACTTCTAGTCCAAGCTGTTCGTCTATCTAACTCGAAGTGAAACAGAGAGTTTCGGTAATTTTGACTGTATCGAGAAATCAGTTTGGCAAGCCACTTGTCGCAGATCGGACCAGTGACGTAGGCAAAACTTGCTTTCATTTGGTAACATTTCTTAATGTATTTATTCCATAATGTGTACGTAATTGAAAAGAATTGGTAAGGAAAGTGAATTAAAAAAATTTCTAAAATCAAATACAACGGATTTGACAAAAGCAACAGTAAGAAAAAATTCTCAGATCGCCCTAAATATGATTTTATTGTAACTACAATGCTAGATCTGTTTTTTCGGCTGTGTCTAACATTATAAGAACTTAAATAGAAAAGAGAGCAAATGCAATAAAAAGCAAAAGAAAAAAAGAGCAATTAAGTCCAGAAAAAATTAATTCAGAAGAACTTAAAAGTAAACAACAATAATCATATACATATGAACATATGTATATTTAAAGGTATGTGTGCACATAAAAAGGAATGAAGCATTCAGAAATAGTTATTTTTTTTAACGGAAACTAGTTTGGAGTGCATGGAGTGCGCAGACAAAATCAACACTATTACAACCGATATCAACACCTACACTTTGCGTCTGGCATTATAATCAAGGCAATAACAACATGTTGAAATTAAATGATTGCAACTTAAATGAAATCAACACTATCGCACAGCATCATACTCGTCGGTATTGAAACCCAGTAGGGAAAATGTGCTGCCATAGGAAGTCAGCATGCCATTAAAAATCGCCCGCTTTTCCCTCATAAATTATGTATATGGTTATGTCAAGAAATTTATTCTGCTTCTACTAGTTGTCTTACCTACAACGAATCTCCAGTACAATTTCAATGGGCTGCAATAATGATGACACCAACGTCAACTGCACCATCAATATTTTAAGCGCATTTCTTGCTGGTGTTAGTGCAGCGCATGTCCGCCGCTACTCAAGTATTTTGTTGGCATTGCATTGTTTTTGCTGTTGTTGTTTTTTACGTTTTTCATCAAGAGTTTTTTTTGTTTATTTTTTCACCCACTTTTTGTTTTTTGGGTGAAGCATCGAACTCAGTCAAATACACAGTTTACCGATCGTATCTCAACTTTACTTGTTGCAACAACTTGTCCGCCGCACTCCAATTTGTTCAATGTTCAATGTTGTTTACATTGGATTTGTATGTTGAAAATTGTACATATGTTTTCTTAAATGATGTCAACCTTGTTTAAAAGTAATTGAGTGTCTATCGACACAGTTTCGAAATAAATCGATAAAAGTATTTCGAAGATAGTGAGCGCGAAAGAGTGAAAGCCGAGAGTCATAAAATGTTTGCTTTTTGTCCTTCTTCTGCAAGTTAGATTTAAATGTGCCATAGCGGATATATTAAAAACTGGCTGAATCTCCGAAATTGAAAAAAAAAATTACTTATAGAAAAGTAAAACTTCTAGAATCCCAAAATTTAGGCAAAAGTTAATTGCTTATATATAAGAAAAACTGGAATTAAGAGTGCATAGTCATATAAATTTCTCATGTCTTCACATTATCTTTTTTACATGAACAAAAAATCGATAATAAAATGTTAACAATGATAAAAGAATTCGTGGTAAATTAGTAAGTCTGTCTGCAGCACACACGAAAAGTTGATTAAGAAAAAGTTCGTCATACCGACAACGCAGAACGATTATATATGGCAAGATTTATTAATTTTTTATTCAAATATTGAAAGCAAGTGCAAAATGTTAATTAAAAACTAAGACATATATTTCACAGAATTTTAATGCATTTATTTTTGACCTCATTACTGTTTTAGTACTCTAAAAATATAATTCTTTATGAGAAAAATTCTATTATTTGCTGGTAATACGAGGGTCAATAAATAGGTATCCATCTTTGACGACGGAAAAATTTTGCGGAGTACAGAAGTTGTTATTCTGTCAAACAAGTGACACTAACTAACTGCCCTTTAAGTGTTCTTGATATGATATTATCAAACATTTACAAAATTTAATATTCAATATTGAAAATTTATCAAGTTTTATGTATTATAATCAAAGCTGAAAAAATTTAATAAATATGAAATATGTTATTGACAAATTATAAACTTTTGAATATTTGTAAATGTCTGATAGTTTATCAAGAACATAGACACAAGCAGTAAATTTTAATTGAAATATAAAAATTATAATTTTTGCACCAGATATGCAGAGATCTACAGACTGCGCCGAGATAGAAAGTTAGTTAGTAATTGGGACAAAATCTTTCTTAGCAGAAAAAATATGCTGCATGTAAATCATAGAAGGTATTTGTTATTCTTTTTGCGTATTTCGTCTTTAAGAAGTTTTAATAATTATAATTAGCAATGCACAAAATAGCGAAAACTGGGATTTATTTCCTTAACTATTTGCAATTCCTTACTACAGAAAAATTCTCCCTGCGGGTAGAATTTTATTCGAAGGTTGCGGAAAAAGACATGTTTGCTTCAGTAACCGAACTATTAAAACAACTTAAATGGAAGATTCAATTGGAGTTTCGCTTTCACGAGTCTGAATTCAAGCCACTTTCGAGATAGCCGAAAATTTCTTTTATTTCGTTTCCGATAAAACACTCCAGTAAAATCTTAAAGAGTGATTGTTGCCGGATTGCTTGAACTTCTAAATTTTTAACCAATTAAAGGGGGTACATATTCATCGAACCTCGTTTAGTTTATTTATTCTGATGATTTACGAGCACGATATACTTGCAGGTTCTCATACAATCTCGTCAAATGTGAAAGGCCACTTGCAATAAATTTTGTTACAAATATATCAAGCATATATACATACGTATGCACGAGTGCATACATACAAACTAATGTATAAATATGCCTTGACATTTATTAGGATAATTCAGTTTTTTCTTTACACTCTTTACTGAAAGTAATAAAAATAGTATTACTTACTTACAAGATTTATAATAATTAATTATAAGTTTAGGAAAAAAAATTAAATGTAGTAGGCAAAGTCAGGATCCTTTTAATCTAGTCTTATTTAGTAAAGTCTAGAGTACAATACTCATTATTCATCGCACTTCCGATCATATATTCAGCTCATTTAGGAACACTTTTTAATATATCGTACAATCAAAATAGAATTTTTGTAACCATCTACAACTACAAAAATCGTTTAGCATGCGCAAATCTAGAGATGAAGCAGCAGTTTTGTATTAAATTAAATATTTTTAATTGAAATTGTAAATTCTGGATAATGCTTCATAAAAAATATATGTATATATAATTTTTTTTTTGTATTACATTGCGACCCGCGCTAATGTAAATCGTTCTTTTCAAAGTATCATTTAATTATTGTCAATTATATTATTTTGTTTCTTCGCTGAAGGTAGATACATTTGTATGATTGCCTTATATGTATTCTTGTATGTTTGTATATTTTGTTGCATGTTGGCATTGAATATATGTATGCATTATCTTTATGTCGTCGGTAAGTGTGTAGGTATGTGTATGTAAAAAAATATATAAATAAATACCTATGTATAAATTAATGTACAGGTCCGCCACTTTTAACAAGCCGTCGCTAAATTGCTTGATTGATAATAGATGTGTATGTATATTTGCAAGTTCCTTCCTCCGTCTCAACTATTCGCCCCACCTTTTTCCGATACATTTATTTTGCTCAAAACTATTTGTCGTTGTATATTTATGTTTGTATGTATTCGCCATTTGCTCGCTTAATTGAATTAGTCGCTTATGGCCGGACAGCGCAACGCCATCATCTTTTTCGAAAGACAGATTCAACGTTAGCTTTCCAAGTTGTCATTCCTCTTGGATGGTGTTCAGCGTTGACATCAGCGCAATCGACAGTCGCATTCATTGTCGCAATCTACGCTAGCAAATTGTCATTGTTTTCGGACTATCAGCTTCATAAGATCATTGACTCGCAAATTGGCAGTTTGGCCACACACTTTTACAAATTGTGTATCTTCATTTTTTGTTTAGTTTTTTTAATGTTTTTTTTTCGTCTGCCCAATGTGCAAATTTTTGGTAATTGAGGTTTGACATGCTGAAGAAAAGTAGGTATCTTTGGAAACTTTTTGAAATTTCAATAATATTTTAATTAAATGACAGTGATTGATTCTGAGGCAAGGCTGAAACTTGAAAATCAATTAGCTTGTGGGCGCATAAAGTTTTTACAAATATTTTCTCTAAACGATTGTGAGTTAAAGGTAGGAAGTTAGAGATTTAAGTATTGCAGACACAACTATTTTTAAGTTTTTAGTAGTGCTTTTTTATTGAAGCAGACATTTAGGTTGCTCGTCAAACTCTACTAACGCTTTCATTTCGACAGCTTGCAAATCACAACTTTTTAAATCAATTATCTCAAACGCAGTTAAGTGTCTTTCCAAACATTGCTCTCCAAGTATTTACGAGCAATGCTAATTCACTTAAATACCACTTGTTAGCCTCGGTTAAGGATGTTGGAAAAATAGAGCCATTATGTACTCAATAAAAAAAAAAGAAGTAACAACGTAGAACTCACTGCCTTGATTGCCTTCTGTGGCGAAAATCGATTACGTACACTTAATAAATCTAAATGTTAACTACGAGTAACTCAGATAGAGCCGTAGTGAAAATAAGACGATGAGACAGCGAACAAGAATAAATAAGTTAGCTGCGACACGGTGAAGAAAGCTGAAATCAGCATTAAGTACACCATATAATTGCTGGCTATACACATAGCAGCATTTAATGAAAAAGAATAAAAAACATCTTGAAAAAAAAGTTATAATAAAACAAAAGTGCAGAAACAATGAAAAACAAACTGAGTTGTGAAAAATGAGCAGCGAGCAAGTAAGTTAATTTAAAAAAAAACGAGCGAAATATTGCAAAAAATAAATGAAAGCAGTTCAGTGGGACTGAAAATTATTACATAACATTATTGCCTTAACTGCGCAAACATACCAACCACACTAACTAACTTATTGTGCATTCATACACCAGTCGGTTTGGAACGAGTGGCCAGTGCTTTCTGTCTGTTTGTATTTACTACATAGTATGTATGGTGCATGAAGTATTATTACCAACTAACTCCACGTCAATGCGATTAAAAAACTTTCCTGTGTGGGGCGCTCGACGCGCCACAAATGCCTACAATAAAAATGAAAATTACGTATAATGAGCAGCTTGCTTGGTTTATTTGCCATTTGCTTGCCAGCTCGCTTACAATGCTTACTAGCCCCACCAAACCCAGCCTCACCAATAACCGAGTACAATTGTTGAGGCACAAATCTACAAATTCAGCGAATGAGTACTACGTAAAATTGACTTCCCCCAGCTGGCTATTGCCTGCTTCGAAGAACTGGCGGAGTAAATGAAAATAAAGTGAAATGAGAACCCCTTGTTCGGCCAACAAATGCCGACACAAAAAGAATTAGCTAACACCAGCACATAAGTATGTATACGAGTATGTGTGGCTTCGCACTCGTGTACTTATTGACAGGTAAATCATCAGGTGCCCAGTTAACATTATCCGCAAGCAGTTAATTTATTTATCACAAGTCTATACGAACACAAGCTAAAAAATCGATAGACATACATAATAAAAAAAATACTGAACAGCATCAAAAAGCTTACGCTGGTATTACAGCTGCTATACGCGCTATTTGTTATGCAGAATCAGCTGTCCGCATTCGCTAAGTTGCATTTATTTTGGCTATTACACCTAGCGAGTTGGGCTGTTGGAAGTCGAAACGTATATTCTCAATATTCTTAAAAATCTAGCAAGGTTTGCAGACTTCATCCGTTCCAAGTTTGTTTTCGAAAGAGACTTTGAGAATTTAGTTATTTTGACGATTTAAAAGCAAATTTTAGCTGATGGCTTCAAAATGGTCGAAAACGTGACGCTGGCATGTTCTACGAAGGAAAATATGACTCCCTTTCATTCCGTCTCTTTACTTTGCTTATATATTCCAAGCAAGCAAAGGTAGAGTAGTAGGCACTGAGGAAGCCTGCAAAGCATTAAATAACAAAAGACAAAGATATCGCCTTCGAACAAAGTTGATCTTCTCACTTGTTTCTTGTTGTCGTCCATGGAAACATACAAGGTATTGAGCAGAATGACCAATCAAAGTAATAACGCAGGAACTAAATTTGCCTAACCCAATACCATACTAACTAACTGAACTAGATTCAGTTGAAAATAAACAAATAGTTTGCATAGATAGCAAGGAGTTGTGAAAAATATATCATCAGTTCTATAAACGAGGGTATCGGTTTTAAAAGTATTCATGTAGTTTCTGAATGAATATTTAATGGACGAGTGACTGGGTGCTACAATTATTTGCCGAAAAAGGTTGGACTTGTTGGGACGTACTCTATGAGACTGGTCAGGAATTTCTTCCTGATACTTCCATGCATCAGAAACTGTTTTTCAAAGATTACAGGAAATATTAATGATTACCTCAAAGAAGCACTCAGTATTTTTTTAAGTATTCAAGAATTTTGTATTTCTTGCAACCAGCATAAACACCACCAATAATGTCATCCTCGAAATCAAGGGAAGAAAAAATTTGCCCACAGGTGCTATTTTGGGCACGGTAGGCAATTGAAAACCAGAGTCCTTTCTCGATGAAGAAAAATTTCCCTCATCATGCCCGTCCTTTTATATGGCGCAGAAACATGATTTTGGAGATAAATGCTCTTCCCCAGATTTGTAGCTCTGTTCGTCTGAGCGACAAGTACCGAAGAAGATGCAAAGATGAACTGTATAAACTGATATGGACATAGTCAAGCGGATAAAAATTCCATGACAGCGATGGCTTGGACATTCCGTTGAATGATGATGCTCCGGCGAAAAAATCTTCGGAATCAGCACCCATGGGTAGGCAACGAAGGCAAGGGCGCCCACGAACACACTGGAAGGACTAATTGGCGTATCCTAGCGAAAGGAGAGAGAGAACTGGCGAAGTTTTTTAGGTCTCGGCATAAACCAGTTGTAGAGCCAGAAAAGAAGATGAAGAAACTTTATACATTGGTCACTAACTGACGTCATAGCCGTCACGGCCCTACTTTTTTTCTATTTATGGTTTTTTTTGTATTAAAAAAGAAAAGCTTGAAAAAAAGTTTATCATGATTCATATTATAATCTTGGCAACACTATGTATCTCTGCTTTGGACTAAATACTGGATTTCAACTCAGATAATACTAGCCACAGATGTTTTACTTTTGAACCCCAACCATTTGCTAACTGGCTTACGAAATATTCCGCTTAGGTAGTTACAGCGTGTTTGAGAGATGTATTTCAGATACTCGAGTATCTGCAACTCTCATCTGTCACTGCTGTTTTAGCTGCGGCTGCATAAATGCGACTTAATTACGGCAAATAAGTTGCAAAGCAAAAAAGTACAAACAAAAAGCTGAATAAAAAATTGTTATTGTAATTGTGATAAAAAGCAAAAGCAGTCGCATACATGTTTACTTTACAAGAGCTTTTGCTTGCTTACGGCAGCGAAAATTTTTGCTACTGCAGCAGACTGACTGAGCAAATGAATTGCATGCCAACTGTTGTAAAAAAGTGCTCTCGGACAGGCGGTCGGTTAGTTGTGTGTATTTGTTATAAAAGAAAATAAAATAAAGATTTTTTTCTTGATTTATTATTTAGTTAACATTTATTTATTTTACTCGACATAATTATACTTAAATTGAAATATAGAGATTATAACAGCTGAGTTAGCAACTTTCATATATATTTCGCTACGCAGGTGTCAGTTTTCGAACGCTCACTAATGAATTAAACACCAAGGTGGCAATGAGATTTGTTTACTAATCTTACAAATGATATTGTTAAGTTTAAGTTTTCAGGTCAACTTCTATGCTGCTCATAATCCACAGATATTTCTCAAGGTTTGGAAAAGCGCTAACGACGCTTTAGCAGGCAAATCATATTCACCCAAGAGGACTTGGCACTACATAACAAGTGAGAGCCAAAGTGGTTGTCTACTTTTACTCACAAACCATTTGAAAGTCTAAATTACAAATTGATGGAGAATTTTCGACTAAATACTCTCTCCTAAGCGGTTTTTCTGTCTAACTTTGATCCATTTGTGCTATTCATTCTCCATCTATTCGCTGTTGCCGAGCCACTCATCTTTTGCTACTACATAGCTTTGTTAAGCGTGGCATTCTGAACTGGAATGAGAGTAATCTGTAGTTAATGCTGGCATGATTTCATACAGCCAAGATATATCAGCAGAAGAGCTCTCCGATATCTTTTCTATAGTGCTCCTGAAGCGGAAGAGTATTAGGTAAATGAAGTCCATCATAAGGTCCAAGCTCTCAACTATTGCAGAGGTAGAGCTCCCGCAGTCTTATCAGTCTCGCGTCACTCTGGTTTAACTACGAACCGTATTCATCTAAATCGGCCAGAGAACCCCAATACCCTTCCGACATGTTGCCTAAAGCCTACTCATCCAACATACCTCTCCCAACGGACCAATCCTGTCAAAACGACACTTTGCTGGACCCCCCTTAGTTTATTGGATAGGATTAAGCAATTCGACAGAGTTAACCTAGCTGCTGGAGTTCCAACAATAACGTCAATTAGTGGTCAGGAAAACAAATTTTCTAGAATCAAGTAACTTTAAAAATTAACCATAAGAACATCAAAAGAATATGTGTGTTTGTGGAGAGTATATTTACTTGTACAAACAGGCAAATTCATAAACGTAGCGTCTATAATGCTTTTGTTGTTGCGCCTCTGATTGGGATGAGTATCGTTTTAAAAAACCAACAAAGAAAATACTATAACCGTAAGAAAACTGCTAGTGATTATGCGCATTTAATGAAAATCTTTTGTCACTAGATTACGGTTCTAAACTTCCAACGTCACTGCTGCTGAGTGCGCAGCACGAGACCAACAACGACACCGACCCACTGCCTCGTTTGCTGCTAAAGGTACCGCTTTATTGTTGTAGAATTGCCTTAAATTTTTTTTATAAATCTTTGTATGTGGGTGTGTGTATAAAAATATCCAGCAAACATTTTTGATTTCGAAAGCAAATTCTCTTACGCCCTTTTTTATTATAATTATATTTTTAATAGCAAGGAATGGATTTTTTCTCGTCACAGAAGAGTCTCCAATGGCAAGAACATGTGCAGCTTAAGACGAGTTTACCGTGATCTTATTAAGGATTAAAAAAATGTAGAAATGGCTGGTGTACGACCACGTCGGAATTCAGTAAACCACTTCTTAACCCTTGGTTTCGGTGATGATTTTTTACGCAAAAAATAATGCTTAATCAGCACAAGAAATTCACTTTCATCGAATTTTGGTTTAAAGTCAAGATGTTATCTACTTTGAATGGCTGTCAAACATTAACTAAATTTCTGAGCTTGCTCAAATTTTGACAGTAGTTAAAGGCAGCAGTTATGAATTTAAAGTTTCTGCGTGGGCAACTTAAAAGTCACTGGCTTATCTTACCGCCCTCGTATTATTTCTATTAAGTCGTTGGCAGATTTGAGTAAAGTACCGTCAAAAACTCATTTGAGAAAAGTTGTGGATTTATCGTTTTGCTGACAGCTCTTTGAATCATCTGCCAACTGTTTGCTGTGCATAATCGCATACCTTTATACACATCTATACACACTTATACAGAGACACACTCGTCGTGAGTGTGCGCTTTTGACATTCCAAACTGGTGTTTGGTATTTAGCGGCCAACAAGAATGCTGGCATGCAAACTAGATTTGCTAGCATTTGCACAAATGCAATGCAATGAGGCACACAGCTGTACTACACTAATACGCCGCTGCCCCTTCTCAGCACATATAGCACTAGCTTCAGCACCATCACCTATCCACATTCATTCAGCAACACTTTTACACCAAGCGACATTACCTACAGTAATGTTATTGTTGTTGTGATTCCATTTTGTGCGCTTTGTGCAAAAGTTCTAGAGTTCCTTTGCCGCAACAAAAGTAAGAACAGCTCTTTCGCGCCCCTCCTCGCCGTTAGCCACCCTTTAGGAGCACACTTAGCCCCCCACTTCACTCCGCACCTCTAACAACACCACAACAACAATTGCTTGCAACTTTTGCATTGGCAATACACAAACACACACACATGTACATATGTACGTGTTGTCTATGCGCGTTTGCGTTTATGTTTGCTAGCGCTGGGCGCATCACTTGTGCTGCTGCTGTTGTTGTTGTTGTTGTTGTTGTTGGTGAATGATTGGTGCGGTTTCGCGTTTGGGTTCAATGCACAGCATTGATTGCTGCAACTAATTGTATTTACATACATACATACACACAAACATGCTTGTATGCATATGAATTGCAAATGCTTTAGCAGTAGTGGCAGTACCTACCCGTAAATTATTGTAAACTTATGAAGTTTCCACTGTTTTTCTTAAATTTTTTTTAAATTTATTTTTCCTTTGACGCCTGTTTTTTTTTGTTAATTTATTCCTTTCAAAGAAAACTAACTGTTGATGAGATCAATGACTCCATCTGGCACTTTCTCAAATGCTCTGCCGGATAATCAGTTAATTACGGCGAAATAGGAGAGGCAGTGAGATTGAAACGGCGGAAATTGTTTATATCAATACTTGGAAATATAATTTGAAATTTAAAACAATGAATCAGAATACCTTCAATTCACTATTTCAAGATTCTAGTGAATTAGTTGGCGTGTTATTATTTTTTTAATTCCTCGATTTTTTTATAAAAGCAACTGCCAAATTTTGCATGTTTGTGTTCCAGTAAGTTTCAATTATCAACCGCTTGTGTTAAATTTGTTAAATTACTTTTATGAGTGGCATTAGAAAGTTAAATAAACAAATCAATACGCTAGGTCGCCACGTTTAAACTTTAACGTTCCTCATACTTCCAAATTCTGAAATGAATTGCAAAATAAATCACAATATGTTTCGCATTTACCAAAATATGTTTCGCAATTATTTGCTGCAGAAATTTTGTATCACTAAACATTAAATTCAAGCTTGTGAATAATAAAACAGTAAGCTCTCTAAAATTTTAATACCAGCAAATGTTAACATCAAACTTTGTTATCGTATCTAGCAAACGGCATTCTGATGTACTGGTATTGCTGTTATGATTGAATTGAGTTTTATACTAAAAAAAAATCAAATTTTTTTTAAGTTCGAATTTTTAGGAAATTTTTTTTTGAGTTATAATAAATATTCTAAATTTGAGTTCAAATGAGTTTTGTTGGAGAATGAAATGAACTCAACTTTAAGACTCAATAAAAAACTCTAAATTTAAAGTTCGAAAATTTTGTTTAGTTTTTATAAATTTTAAACTTGTATTTAAATAAGTTTTGTTAGAAAAAATTTGCAGTAAAATTTAATGGACTTTAATACTCAAAGAAATTCTAAATTTAAAGTTCGAAATTTTGTTTGAAATTTTTTTTGGATCATTATAAATTTTATATTAAATTTTAAACTGGAGTTTAATTAAATGAGTTTTGCTAGAGAACCAACAGTATTTTAATTAAAATTTACAAGAACTTAGATAAAAGAAAAATAAAAATTAATTTCGAATTTCTATTAATTTTGCCGCCAGCATACATATGTATATGCCCCCATATGTTTTGCGCCTCAGCTTAATAAGTTAGTGTTTATGCACATATACATATGTACTCGTATGTACACAATTAGATACATTTGAATAAAATATTAATAATAATATTTGAGAAGCTAAATTTCCGTAAGCTTATTTGTATATTTTTAGCTGTAAAAAATGCTGCTTTGCTGGCTTTACAGTTTATGCTTCTCTTTTTATAGCCACCATCTGTGTGCGTTGATTGATCTATGATCTATTGTAATTTTTTTTCTATTATTTGTAGCCATGGTTAAAATACCCTCAGTAAACGTAAATAAAAAAGAATGGGAAAAATACTATTAAGGTGCCCCAGCTCTTAAAAAATTGCTTCCATTAATGAAGGTGTTGGAAAATTTAATATTAACTTTAGTTTTCACTCGATACTCAAGCAGAAACAAAATAAAGTATTTTCAAAATCAGCTGTCAATTCAAAAAAAATTAATTCACTTTGATAAGTCACATCATAAAGTAGCATATTTTATATCTCACCCAAATTTTTTCACAAATATTTGACACAGGAACTTAGGTCAAACAAAAATTTGATAGCTTTAAAGGGCGCTCATGAGCCAATCCGACCTCTACGTCGACGATGAATTTGTGTTTCTCTATGAAGAGCGATTATCAAGGCATTTAAAGCCACCTACACCTCAACATAAATGTAAGGAAACATTTTCTAGATTTTTAATGAAAAGAAAAAGCTCTTTGTATTAGATAATTCCCTACAACTAGTACCACCCTTAAAGTAAATATGAAAAATCGTCATCTTTTGAGTATGAAACTGATATGTGAATAGAAATGCGCTCATTTGATCGTCACATTCGGCATATACGACAAACATTAAAGACGTGAGAAAAAAAGAATCGCGTTCTAAGATAATGAACAAATTTTCTAAGAAATTTTTTTCTCCTTAGAATACCTTTCTTGCAAACAAAATGACAGGCAAAGGTATAGTGGAAGCAAAGTTATTCGAACTCTCGCATTTAATGCTTGCCCAATATCAGGTAAGATGGCTCTTGGAGTGTTTGTAAGAAAAATTCTTAGAAAAATCAAATACATAGACCACAATGTTCAGAGTGACAAGACAAATCATCGACTACAGCAAATACTTTTCAAAATACGCGATATTGAAGTACTCAATATAAAAAAGTAATCCATAATAACCACTACCACATATTTGTTTGTACGTATGTATTAATTATAACGTACTAGCCAGTACGTATTCCGACTTTTCCTCTCAACCACTTCGAATTTTTAACGATTACTTATTTGCATTTAGACTAAACTTTGTGCTTTCTAAGTAATTATATTTAACGGCTACAACCAACTAAAAGGTCTTTGCTGTTAAAAAAAAAACCAAATAAAATTAAAAATTATTTATTAGACTTGTCGCCTGGCAGCTTTGGCGTGATTTCACTTACATAAATGCAACATCAGTTGAAATTGTATACTTATGAAAATACTCACATGTATAAAAAGAAATAGACACATACTATGCATGTGTAAAAGTACGAATGTGTATATATTTGTTTGAGAGTTAATCAAAAATGTTTAACGCTGTAATATTAGAAGCAATGCGGAGACATTTTGGGTACAAAAATTTATAAACAAAGCTATCGTTTTCAAAAAAACCAAACTTGGTAAATAACTTGAGAAAATGCAGCGAAAACAAAAAAAACATAAAAGTTTAAAATAAACAAGCTGAATAGTGTAGATAGGTACATACATATGTGATAACTTTAAATTTATAAAATGAAAAAACTTTAGCTACACATAAAATGGTGCATAAAACTCAGATCGAACTGCACATAAAAGGAAAACGCTGGCGGAAATCCCTTGAACTTATCATCATCACGAAAACTACACTGAAGATGGCACAACGCCGAAACCGGTATGTCACAAAAAAAAATTTGACAAGGGATGACGGAAAATCGTTCCAATATATCAAGTGAAGTATTTTAAAGAACGCTAAGCAACTGTAACTGGCGAGGGCTACTGGTTTCGAAGGGTTAAGGGATGAAGTTACTGAGCCCGACCGTTCCTCATATAGCACCAAATAATTCCTGCAACTTCTCTTAATTGAATTATAATAAATCAAACATGCTAGAAAAAAATTTAACACGTAACATATATTGAAGTGTAGTAAGCTGTTTTAAAAGATTTCGACGGAAAAACTCTTTAATACATTTTTAACGGCATAGAAATATTAGAGAAGCGTTGTGAAAAGTGTATTGTAAATACAGAGAGTTTATGCACACAAATATTATAAATGATGTCAGTTTTACCTTTTCGGTTTATTGTGCGGGCCAGAAACTTTTGTTCCTTACTACACAGTGAAGTTAATTTAAGAGCTAAGTATATTTTGGAAATAAAATATGCATGCGTTTGTCTGTATACGGAAAAGCTATCAAGCCGATATAAAAATTTTGTCACATATGTACATGCATATGTATTTACATACATACATAATTAAAAATTTTTATTGGAATAACAAAGCGACCGACAGAACTTCAGCCAATCATTTATGCTACGCCAACAAGACACGTCCGGCCGCCAACCAAAGATCATAGAAGTACAGCAGCGGATTACATGCCTCTGAGAGTATTTTGTTTTCCTCTAGGAGTTGGTATTTTTGAATATATTTTTTTTTTCATATTGACCTTTTCTTACATATGGCATGTGGCTTTCATAGACGAATGCTTGAATGTAAAAAACAACCAATTTCTATTTTTAAACGAAGAGTTCGAATAGAAATGTTTGTGCATGCACGCTGGCCTAGTGGTAAGCTATTTGAACAGACAAATGTTTAAGTATTATATCTAGTTATATATGTAAACGAGTATATGTTTATACGAGTATACAACTCACATACTCGTATACAAATAGGAATGACTTGTAATTGACTTCATATTCTATTTGATACTAATCACACATACATAAATGTATTAGTTATTATAATATTTAGTGCATTTGACATACCCGATTACATTCCAAGGCAGCGGCGCTATGTTCCTCACGTTGACGAAAACAGTGACTGCATTTGCTTTTGTTGAAGATATTTGGTGAAAATTTACGACAATCCGAGGTGCGTGCTGTGGACATTTTTGCGTTGTTGCTCTATACCTTTTGCTATTTATTTTGTTCTTTTGTGGTTTTGTTGTTTCAGTTGAGTTATTTTCTATTCAAACGCATACATACATATTATGTCTTTACATACTTATGCAATGTTGCTGCATTTTTTTTAATTATGTACATATGTATGTACATATATACATACATATATTTGAGTTTTTTTTCTTGTATTAAATTGCTTATTAGATTAGTTGTTTGTTTGGGTTATATTTTGCAATTGAGTTTGAAATTGACTTTTTCGGACACTTATTTTTTTACATCGTTTGTGTTGTCACTATTGGAGGTTAATTAAATAAACTTTTTTATTGATAGCTTGTAACAATTTTTTCGTTTGCTTTTATACGATTTTAAGTGTTGTTATTGCTGTTGGTAGGTAATTTTCGTTTTTTTTTGTTTGTAATTCGACTACTATTTTTTTTCAATGTCTAGCTTTCTTGTTTGCACGTGATATTTTTTTTTTTGATTTTAAAGTGTTCTAATTCACTGAGGATAAACAAATTTGTCAAATGTTCTTGCGTAAATGCATTAATTAACTTTGCTACAAACTTAAGAAAAAAATTTTAAACGCTTTTATCATAATTTTAATAAAGCATTGAGTAAGTACTGTCTATTTAATTTTAATGTTGTACAGCTCAAGTTTTAAGTATAAAAATTAAGAATTCTTTTTTCGCAGACGGTGTTAAGCACTTACTTCATCTATCAAGCACCGTTTGAATGCCTACATATATATTATTAAATGCGTGGCAACCTAGGCAAATAAAAAATTCTTAAACAAAGGTGAATATGTAAATAATAAATATATAAAAAACTGCATACTTATACTAACGGTGTTTTAATTGAAAAATAATTGTATATAATTGGAGAACAAACAAATTGTGCCAATGTGTCAATATCTGTTTGTGCTACAATTTGTGAATAGAGTGTATGGTATATCTAATATTTTTTTAAAGCTTTAATAATTTTTTAATTCAATTAAAAAAAAAGAAAACAAAGCGATAATTTAACGTCGGTTTTTTGTGTGTTTAACTTAAGTGCATAGATCTAGTATGTATGAGTATAAATTTAAGTGAATCCATTAAAAAATTGTGAGCGCATATTAACTTTTCGGGACACCATTGTGTCTCGAATGTCAAATAAAAAAAATGCAATCCTAACACCATGAAAAAATTATGTCACAAATGTGTCTTGTTCATACTTTATTAATGTTCTATTTTTTTTTAACTCAATGTCTGAGGGAAGCTTTGCCTTAGCCTATAGGCATGCTAAAAACTATGACAGTCTTTCCCATAAACAACTTCGTACTAAGGAATTCATACTGAGACTATGAAGAATTTATCTTCATGCATACACACATACATTAGCTTCATTAAATTTGTTAAGTTGGCGGGTGAATGTAACGATAATGTGGCGTGGCTTATGAATATACATAATATTATTAATAATGATTTATTCAAGTATTGCTCAGAAATTTATGTATTTGTGTAGTAAGTATCTAGATGTGTGCTTATGTATGTATAAAATTGTTTTAATTTTTTTTATTTTTGTTACAGTTTAATTGTCTTCGAAGTCTTCGACAACTGACCTTGTCTTAAGTCCACCGATTGAAGCATGACTTTCGTTAATAGAGTGAGTAAAACTTCAATGATATTATAAGAAAAAAATTATAATAATCATAGTTTTGATTTATTTGGGTAGATTAAATGAACGCGAATAGTGGTGAATACTTTTGGCAAGTGTTGTATGTACATAAAGGTAGTAGACACTTGCTTGTGCGCATAAATAAAAGAAAGGGCAGCTGGGAAAAAATATGTAAAATATTTCATACATTTCAATAAATGAATTAAAAACCATTTTCGAATTCTCTAACCGCTGAATAGCTAAGTACATATGCGTACAAACTTACATACACACACACTCTTTTGTGCAGAATTGGGCGTAAACGGCGTTAATTTTGTCGCAAGATATTTTTATGTGCTGCATTTTAAGTATTCATTAGAAAAATCAACATAAAATGAAAACTGATAACGCGTTATATTTAGTTTAATTGCAAAACAAAAGCTTCGCATACATTTGCACCGCTTCATATCAGCATAAAGTGGGGTAGAGTTGCGTCGTGGCTTCATTTTTGGTTACGAATTTTTATTACCTGCTCACTACTTTATTTGAACTTTCTTGTTTTTTATAACTACAAGCTCACGCTTGTATCCACCTGCGAATGGCAAACTAAAAGCATTTGTGGCGTTATTTTCAACTAAACTTTTTAGTTGTTTCTTAAACTTTTATTTTGTTTACTTTTTTACGAGCGAATTATTGTTAACTTTTCACGATTTCATTTCATTTACTTGGGATTTTGCCATTTTATTCATTTTCGTTATAAGTCGCTTGGTGAATTTTATCTTCTTAATTTTTTGTACGAGTATGTTTATTTTATTTTATTAATTTTTTTGATTTTTTTTTGTGACCGTACCGTTTTTAAACTGTGCTTTACAAGTCGGTCAACAGGTTGATGGTTGGGGCATTATATTTGAGAAGATTTTTATTTTTTTTAATTTTTGTTTATTATGCTTCAATTCAGTAAAATAAAATGCCAAGCTATATGGGAATCTCATAAAGAAAGCTAACTTGCCTTAACGAAGGTACAGAGAACGTTAAAAACTCAAGTCTTCGAATTTCATTCCATGGTGTGACAATTTGAAAAGAAGGCCAATTCGGAACAATATGACCATAAAAATATAATGAGCAAGGAAAACTTCTGAAAATAAATATACAATTTTATTTTTTTGTTTCGGTAGAATTCTTAACCAGTTGGGAGAATTTCTGATAGCAATACATCTGAGTGCGCTGGGTAACTCTAGCAAGCCCATTAAAGCTCAGCTAAAGTGAGTATGCGAATTTGTTGAGCTACGCTGACATAATCGGACTACGAGCGAACGCCCATTTAATTCAAGCGGCACGTAAAAATTACTAATGCAAAGGACCAACCGTAACACACGGACTCCGAATTGGGTAGGTGTACCTGCTCTGCTGGTTTTTGTCGTCATTAGAACAATATTTGTGGTCGAATTAGTTTTGGGAGAGAGTCTACGACGCCAAATGGTAAACAAGAGACTAAGTTGAGCCAGATTCCAGCAAAATAAGATAAACAAAGCTGTCTGTAGAACATGAAAAAACTCAAAATAAAATCTTCTATGTTGTATGAGATATAATTAGCGAGCGAGACTAGCTCTTAGAAAATACCGCAGAGGATGCCGAAACGGAGGCATTTAAGAATTAAAAACGACGACCTTTTCACCTATGAGTGATAGAAATATAATATAAAATCATTTTTTATTTCTTAGGCCTCAAACTCCTATACAAATAGCAAATGATTCTCCAACTAGACTAGTCGAGCTCATCTTAAAAAGCCAATGTGTTTCTCCCGGCTGCATGAGATTGGAAACATAACAGTAATTCAGATTTTGTTATTTGAGTTTTATAAGACTGTTTATGCATACTTCGCACAACTTCGCATAAATTTTGAATTGTCAAATAAAAATCTGTTCTATGCAATTCACTTGTATATGATTACTCAAAAATTAGCACAACTTGTAAAAGCTTTGCAGTCTCTTGAATTTTGATTTCCTGACGTTTTTCATAAGTTACATTTGCGGTGGTGCCATTAGCAATGCTCTTGCAGAGTTGTATTTTTAGGCTTTTAGGGGCATTCGCAACTTTATTAATGCTATCATGTAAGAATTCACATAGCTACTTTTATTTTCTTGAAAAAAAAAAATAATAATAAATGTAACTGAAATGTATTTACATAATAATAATATAAGGTTGTATTTTCGTTGAAAGTTCGAAATACTTATTGCTAAAATTGAAAAGGAATGTAGCGGAACAGTTCGCCAATAAATGAAATAAAGTCAAATTTTATTTTTCATCCCAAAACTTTAACGAATTCTAAATTATCACTTCCTTATTCGGATATGTACATACATACATACATGTTTTATTAATTAGTTTAGGAGGATTGGCACCCTGCTAACAAACAATAAGCAATTTTGCCATCAGCAAGGGCCGCGTACTCGTATAGTAAGTGCACAACTGTCTCCTTTGAGCCTAGGTCTTCGCAGCATCGGCATGACTCCTAGAGCCCAGTGCCATGTGCAAAGAGCTGTGTGTTTGTACGTATTTTCTTTTATTCTCATTCCTCAATGTACCCCAGTTTTAATCGGATCAGAAGACACCCAGTCTAGCTTTCTGGTGGTAAATATCGGCAATTCTGGCCTTCATTTCCCTGAACGAGGCGCCGCCGATGTCCACCGCGTCGTACAAATTCATTGCAGACCCGCGCCTCGCTCGTTCATCCGAATGCCCCTAAACCCCGGGACCCATATGTTTTATTGGATTTGAGGAAATATTTTTTGCTAAATTCTTGCAAAAAATAAATAAGTCAGCTCTAAAATTGTATGCCAAAATTCATTTACATACATATACTTCACGAAGATAGTCAATAGCCATTGATGGTTGGCAGGGCTGATAAGTTTGGTTGTGTGCAAAACATAATCAGCGAAAAGTACGTCAAGTTGTGCGAAGTTCTCAAAAGTAATGCGAAGTTGTGTGAAGTATGCCTTTAAGTTACTGGCTTCATGAAGGCATTTTTGTTGGAAAAATGCGAGATATAGGGTATTTTAAGTTAGAGAGCGTGAAGTTTAATTACTTTAAAATAGTTTATTGTTCCTCCTCAAGTACACATGTATGTATGTAGATATTTCTTTAGTTTTATTTATTTATTTATAAAAGTAATACTTATAAATTACAATTACACACTAGAATAAATTTAAAAGAGCACTGCCTCCTAAGGCCTTACGCTCAATATGAAGTTATATTTTGAGTGATTTGCTGTTATCCCCTATCAAGTCTGCTTGTGTCATCGTGCAATCCTCATTTTCATTTCTCGTTCTCCCACATTTATCGTTCTAAATTCTACCATTTTTATACCCGAGCGTAATTATACACAAGGGTTTATATATATAAAAAAAAAAGAAAAGAATGACAAGTGAAATCGATTTAGCCCTGACTGTCTGTCTGTCCGTCCGTCTGTCTGTCCGTGGTTACGATAACTTGAGTAAAAATTGAGATATCTTAATGAAATTTCGTACATTTTTTGACCAGGGTAGGTTGGTATGGAAAATATGTAAGAAAAGTTTTGTAAATTGCAAAAACCTCGTTTTTTCGGAATCTTTTAAAGTGTATTGAATGAAATTTGATATTTGGAACGATTTTAAACAAAGAAACTGTATGAAAAGATTTCCGTATCATAATAACGGTGTTAGGTATCATCACAAAATGTTGTGAACATATTTTCCTCGATACCGCTCTTATCATCGTCAAAAATCGGACCATAACCACGCCTTCCTTCCATATAACGGAAGAATGGAAAATGCAAAAATTTCGTGTTTTCATTATCCATTGGAACAAATAAAATAAAATATGATATTTAGAGCGATTGTAAATTAAGAAACTTGATTTTGATAAAATTTAAAAAAATGATAAAATGTCTGTATCTCAAAAGCAGAGCTAGGTATGGTCACTAAATTTGGTAAACAAAAATTGTTTAGTCAACATGTTTAAGTTATTTTCTCTCTGTTCGTTACCGCCGTACTTGTGCAAAAATTTTATTTTTATGCGTCGCACCCTTTTGTCGTTATTTACAAAAAGTGTTAGACTAAATGAGGGTTTGTATGTACGAGTATATAAAAAAGTGTGAGCAATTTATAGGCTTGTAAATACATACATGTTATACATAGGCAAATACATACATAAATACGTATATATGTACATACATTCTCGTATATGTACATACATTCTCGTATGTACATATGTATGTATGTATGTAAGACCGTTTAAAGCACTTGGATGCTCTTTCATAAGCCACTTTTATTTATTACTATTACTAATGCCGATATTTTGCCAATGTTTGGTGCACGATGACACAATTTTTCCACAGGCGCCAAGCTTGTGCGCCGATTATAAAATCTCAGCAAAGTTGATTATAAAATTCCTCATTGAATGTTTATGTATAGAAAATGTTTTCAGCACTTTATAAATGAACTGCGACATTAACAAAACAAAAACAAAAACAACAAGGAGAAAAATATTGCAAAAACAACAACATGGATTACAAACAGCAACACTGACAATTATGTGAATCTCAAGTAAATAACATCAGAAGCAGCTTCAACAACAACAACAACAACACCAATCGTGATCGTTAAGTCTCAGTCAAAGTCAGTTTCAGGCAAGCCAACAACAAAACAAGTTAGCTTCATACATTAGTCTTGATGTTTGTTTGTATGTTAGTAAGAAGTTACCAAGTCAAACGGTGAGCCACTTCTTGCTGCATGCCACATCTCATTATTTTTGTCTGTCGTTCTGTCTGCACAAATGGCCAAGCAGTCAAACAGCCAGCCAGCTAGTTTATGTTTGCCTTTGTGTTTTCTCCATTTGTTTTCGTATTAGCTACGTTTGCACTTTGGTTATTATTCTTTGCATATTTTTAGCTACGATTTTCGTTGAATTTTGCTGCATTTTTTTACAATTCCTAACACACACACACACGAGCAAACACTTTATTTGTTGTTGGTTTTTGTTTCTTTACAAACACGCACAAGCGCATTTTTATTTTATTTGTTTCGTTTGCCTTCACTTGTGTTTCGGCTGCTGTGGCTGCTCTCAGCTACCTGCTGTTTGATTTTTATATGCATAACTTCGAAAAATAAAAGCTAGAAAAGAAACAAAAATAACTTAACAAAAAAAACTAATAATTACTTTTTTCTTTAACGGCGTTTGTTGTTGCTCACTAGACTACAACACTCTCCATGTATTTCGTGCCCATTTTCGCACTCGCGTTTTCACTCTCCACTTCCCTACACACTCCGCAATAGTTCGCACATTACATACAGGTATTTAGATTTAGTAGCCCGCAATACATTCTTCGTACATACACTATTCGGCAATGCTCATTTATTTAGAATGCAGTGTGATTTTCATTTAATACGATTTTCGACTGCAATTATTTTTTTTTTGTTTACATTGACACGTTTATATTTCTATTTTAAACAAAAAAGAAAATATACACATTTTTTAGTAATTTTCTTTGGTGCTTAACGTTTGTGTTGGTGGTACACTCGATTTTTGCGTGCACGACACGTACGCGTAACCCTTCAGATACGTGAATACAACTCAACTGGTTTCATTTGTTGGCCGTTCACCGCTTGCTAGCGAATGAATGGCAATGCCCCGCTTGTCTGGTCGCATGATGCCGATGGAGCACCTCAAACATGTTCGCTGAATATGTTCGATGAGCTCCAATTTTGTTGGCGCAGAGTTGCATTGGCGTTGGCGCTGAGTTGGTTGTTTAGTAGGCGAGGTCAGGGTATCTCTACAGACAGCCAACGTGTGCGTGTGTGGGTGTGTGTGTTGAATTGCTGCACTCTGAAGTTCTGAAAATTATACCTATTGGAAAGAGTTTGCTTAGTAAGGTAGCATAAGCAGTGAGATATGTGTGTACATTAGTGTGTGACAGGGAATGAACTAAGAATTTATTTTATAACTCTAAACTAAACGCATGAATTCCCATTGGTATGTACTAAGTGCACATATGTAGGTAAATCAATTTTAGTACAATAAAGTGTAAGTTTCTAGTGACTACGAATTACCACTAATGTTTGGGAATTTCTTTACTGACGCTCTTTCGTAATTCCTTTCATATAAAAAAATAAACGCGGTTTTGCGTTGTATGGAGGAAACTGGCAGTTAAAACATTGTCAAAAGTCTGTGATAACTTGTAGATACTTGAAACTTGCTCTCTCTTGAACTAAAATTAAATGAGCCAAAAAAGTGCATACTCAAAAAATTCTACTTAATTTTTAAAGCTCAAAATTTTTATGAAATTTTGGTAAATCATTGTAAACTTTGTAAATAGTTATTGTACAACAATTAGTGTTTATTGTTTTTCTTAGAGAAAGAACTATATATTATCCTTGAATTTTTTTTTAAATCAATTGGAATAAAAATAATGTTCCCAAATATGTCAACATGTGTTTACGCTATAATTTGTGAACTTAGGATAGTATGCATACTATCCCTTCGAAATATTGATAACTTAATTTTTAATTAGTCCTTTTATCATTCCAATTGAAAACCTTAAATAAATCTGAACTACACAAATTAGCAATATTAACAAAGGTCGCTCCGGACATCTACACGGAAAATGCTCACCTGTCTCTTGTTCATTTTCATCCCTGCAGGTTCTGCAGTAATCATTGTGGTTGTGATGGGCGAGTCCGAAAATTTTAAACAATCGAGAGAATCGCCACCGTTGCAAAAGAACAATTGAGTCAACAATCGACTCCCTGTCCGACTTTACAATCGAGATGTTTTTCGATTGTTTCGAAACGACTGGCGACGTCGTGTCAACTCAATCAATAGCTTACGTACATGATTGAATTATAAAGGTTTCCTCACTAATGACAGCAGCGTTTTGACACTCCCAAGTTAAAGGTTGCATTTAAGTGCGATGGAGAAAGGGTAAAAATAAAATCCCTTTTATAAAACTGTTAGCAAGAAATAGTAGTTTCACTAGTACGAAACTTTCACGTTATCTAAAAAAAAATTCTTATGCTATTCAAATATACATCATCCAAAAAACATTTAAAATCTTTTATTTAAACAATACACAGAATACACAATGAACGACGTGAAAACAATGAAAAACGTACAAAACAATTCAATTAAAAACCTTTTGACTGAGGTTAAAATACAAAATTTGAGAATATCGTGTTAACAGTGTATTTAAAATAATGAATTATTTATTTAACATTTTGCCGTGTATAAAAAGGATAATTCGTTTACAGTAGGAATAAGCATATGGCATAGATATGTACCTTTATGTGTTTAGCACATGTACATATGTAGACTTTTGAACACTTATATAATAAAAGTTATATTGTTACGCCGCAAAGTATTTACTCCGTTTGAGTTGAAAAATCGACAAATTTGGAATGACTGATATTTATTTCATTCCAATAGCAAATAACTTCAATGGCAACAGGCAATGCATCATGGGATAATTTCATTTTCTTCATATCTGAACCAGATACAAAATCCGCTGAAGAGAAATGTAACGAACAAATTTTGGAAGGCGGGTACAATTCGACACCGCAAGTTTCAGCCCATTTTATTATGTTTACTTCGTCTTGCGGAACATGGAACAAATTGATATTTTCTTGGAACATGTTTAAATATTGCACTCAAAGCGCAAACCAACCGGAGCATTTTTTGCCGTGTAAAATTAAATTTGACAGAGTATCTGTTGTTGTTTTCTATTTACTTTATTATTTAACTGATAACTAAATGTATTAATAAATTTACTAAAACGAATTTTATGAATACATTAAAGCGCATACCGATGCTACGGCTGCACTTGAAAAGCCGAAGTAAAAATCGTTGCAAAAAATCTGCAAGCACAAATATTCACTTTTTAAATATTCTTATATAAACCAATTTTTTTTATTAAACTTACGGGTGTGTGTGTGCTGGTATGTTACACACTCCCAAACGGGTGTCGCAATTTTGTCTCAGGAAGAAGATATCGCTTATTTTCCTGAATATCGCTTTTATTATCGTAGACAATTTTTGAAATCGAATCATAACCACGCCCACCTACCCAAATAACGGAAATTTTGGAAAACCATTCTGCCACACCCACTTAGGAAAACATTTCTGTACATCACTTATTTTCCTGGATATCGCTATTATTATCGTAGAAAATTTTTAAAATCGGATCATAACCACGCCCACCTCCCAAATAACGGAAATTTTGGAAAATACAATAACTTTATTTTTTCGATATCTACTAAAACAAATTGAATGAAGTTTGGTATTTGGAGCGATTTTGAGCTAAGAAACTAAGTATTTATGAAGTCTTGAAAATGGGTGTTGCCACGCCCACTTAGAAAACCATTTCTGGATATCGCTTATTTTCCTGGATATCACTATTATTATCGTAGAACATTTTTGAAATGGGATCGCCCACCTCCCAAATAACGAAAATTTTGGAGAATGCAAAAACTTTATTTTTTCGGTATCTACTAAAACAAATTGGGTAAAATTGTGCATTTGAAGCGATTTTGAGCTAAGAAATTAAGTATTTATGAAGTCTTGAAAATGGGTGTTCCCACGCCCACTTAGGAAATTAATTCTGGATATCTCTTATTTTCCTGGATATCACTATTATTATCGTAGAAAATTTTTGAAATCGGAACGCCCACCTCCCAAATAACGAAAATTTTGGAAAATGCAAAAACTTAATTTTTTCGGTATCTTCTAAAACAAATTGGGTAAAATTGTGTATTTGAAGCGATTTTGAGCTAAGAAATTAAGTATTTTGAAGTCTTGAAAATGGGCGTTGCCACGCCCACTTAGGAAACCATTTCTGGATATCGCTATTATTATCGTAGAACATTTTTGAAATCGGACCATAACCACGCCCACCTCCCAAATAACGGAAATTTTGGAAAATGCAAAAACTTAATTTTTTCGGTATCTACTAAAACAAATTGCCACGCCCACTTAGAAAAAAATGTCTGTATCTTACTCACGGTGTAGGGTATCGTCACAAAATTTGGTGAACAAATTTTCCTCACTATCGCGGTTATCGCCGTCGAATCATTTTTGAAATCGGACCATAAGCACGCCCAACTTCTATATTACGGAAATTTTTAAATAAGCAAAAAACTTCGTTTTTCAGTATTTATAGAAACAAAGATTAATACTAGCTGCGATTAGAAACAAAGAAACGGGGTTTTTATGAAATTATGGGCACCGCCCATACGAAAATACATCGCAAGGGTATGTATATAAAAATAAGTTTTGCCCGAATTTAGCTTTTCTTACTTGTTTTTATTCAACTTACGCGTGTGTGTGTGCTGGTAAAATGGGAATTTTTTTTTAAATATCGGATTGTGGCAAGTTAACGTCGGTTAACTACAAGTTGTGTAATACGAGCTACAAATATTTTGGAAATACAACCAACTTGCATGACAACGTCAAAAGAAGCATCCCATTCAACTTACTAAATACCAATAATACCAAAATAAAGTTGCCATAGGCCACAAGCTAGTGCGAGATATTTTGGCCGATTGTTATCTAATGTTAATCGAGACTGGCAAATATTTGCCAAAGACTGCGAGAGAGCACCATCGAGATGTTTTAACAATCGCTGGCCAGGAGCGAGTCCGAGATGTTTGGGTCGATTGTTTCGATTGTTAGCTAATTTAAGCATCACTATTCGCGTCTGGCAATTCGTCGCAAATTCGTTTACCAGAGAAAACATTGAGATCCATTGAGATGTTTGAACATTCGAGACAATCGACTAAAAAATGTCGGACTTGCCCACCACTACATTGTGGGCAATGCCAAGTCTTCTAGCGTGTGATTAGATCGGTCAGTGTCCTGTGAGAACTGTCACGAGTCTCGTGACGTTAGGCCTTCCCTTCGCCAGATAAAAATATCTCCTCATTAGGTCGTATTCGGGTCATGTTTATTTTGTAAGTCTAAAATCCTAGCGCCTTGCGCCTTCGTTTAGCAGATTGCTAAAGGTGGTGGGGGTAAATTCTTCTGTCGATTAATTCTATTGGGATTTGAATCGGCACCTCATTTGAGGTTGTCACTTAACCCCTTTTAGCCATATGATCGGCTGCGTCGAAGAAATCGAAATTAAATCTACTGAAGGCAGGTTGCAAACACCATTTGATAGGGTCCTGCATAAACAAGCTTCGATTTTGTTCTGAAAGATGCCAGAGCCAATATGGAAGTCCGACTAACTGAGAATATGGTCTTATCTCAAAATTGCCCAAGGCAGTTACGCTCTAAGGCGCGAGTACCTTCGGAGTGAGCAAAAACTTCTGCCTGAAAAACACTAGCTAATTAAGGCAGGTGGTAAAGATTCCCCTTTCCCAAGAAGTCTGCGAATAACCCTGCTTCAACACCTTGCTCCATCTTGGAACCGTCAGGGTATATGTTTCGATTACAGGCGGACATATCAACACCTCTATCCCATTCATATCTTGACGGGACTAGAACCTCAAAGGGCCTATGGAAATCTTTTTATGGTTGCATATAATCTGTGGCCGTTGTGGTCGAGTGGGTAGCGACGCGCGCTATAACTCGATTTTCCGCTAAGTTCGATGTTCGAATTTTAGCAAGGGCAAGTAAAATATAAATTATAGAAAAAGTTTTTTCTAATAACGGCCATCCCTCGGCAGGCAATGGCAAAACTCCGAGACTATTTCTGCCATGAAAAGGCTTCTCAAAAAATACATCTGCCGTTCGGACTCGGCACAAAATTGTAGGTCTCTCCATTTGTGGTAGAATATAAGGACGCACGCTACTGGTAGGAGAAGCTCGGCCAAACACTGAGTTATATAGTGTAAGCGCCAAAGTATTATAATCAGTACTCTGGTTGATCGTGGCGGACAAGAGAGAAAAGATTTTCCTATGGCCCTTCGAACTCCATCATGAGTAAAAAAAAATTGTAAAATATGCCGTAAAATCCCAATATCTTTTAAACCAGTTCATTAATGGGAATTCGAGAATCTAATCATGCTACACTCATAATTCGACTTAAACTTATCCCTTTTCATACTTAAAAGTTCCAGAATAATTTCGTCTTAAATATTCCATTACTGAAATTGACTTAAAAGAAATGTTATGTATAAAAAAAAATATCGATTAATGGGCCGTATTTACATAAGTAAAAATTTCAAGGTTTGCTTACAAATAAAGGCATTTAATTACTAAAAATTCCCTGTGACACGTTTGGACAGTACAGGTATTAAACACAGTTGCGGACCGCGGCAGCTTTACATATTTTATGGCTACTTTTAAGAGGCAAGTTGTTTTTATGCTCGATTGCCCACAACTTCCTTCCCCAATTCAGTGATTGTAAGTTAATGTTTGCGTTTTTACGTCTTGTTAAATAAATTCTCGTAAATAAAAAAAAATGAAGTCATTAATATTATTAAATGAGGCAGGCTAGAGGAACTTAAATATATTGTAAGATAAATACAAAATATTTAAGTCTCATACGTATAAGTTTTACAACGCACACTTCATTCATACAAAATAACCTGTCACTAAGTATTATAAGTTTATATATATTTTTTTTGTGTTTTTTTTTGCCAAATACCTGAAATCAGCTGCCTCCACTCAGCCAGACAGACGCACATGCGCGTTGCGTGCATTTCGTTTATGCAGAAAACGTTGCTGCCGCGGCAGAGAAAGAGTTGAGCTCTAGTTGGGCCGCCGCGCGCTTACCGGTTGAACCACCTGCATAGCCTTTGGGTGCGCGAAACCTGCAATTCGTAGTAGCAGCAAAATGAAAATCCCAAATAAGCAAGTGAGGAAAAATTAGAAATAGCTGCGCTTACGTACATACATATATGTTTTTACATGCATATGTGGCTAACAGCCAACGGCTGGTACCAATTCAGTTGCAGTTGCAGTAACACATTTTCGTGTGCGCATGCGCATACGGGGCGCTAAGCGTTTGCAATCAAGCATGCCATGTGCACAACGTCGTCGATAAGTCGTCTGACTAACTGACAGTAGTGCTTAAAACTGTGGGCGAATTGCGGCGAGTGTGGTGTGTGGCGCGGCGGGACGGCTGGCAGACACTTGTGTACAAAATGCCGCTAACGTCACACGAAATGTAGCCCCAGCGCTGCTGCCAAAGTGGCAGCCACGCCAATTTTATGCACACAAGCATAGTCAAATCAAACAAACAAACCTGCTGGCAAGTCTCGAAATACCACGCGTTGCGTCCTCTTGCCGCGCATGCTTTGGCACAAACGTGCAAAGACCTTTTGTGAAAGTGAAATTATTTGCAGCTCATGCGGATATTTTTTCTTTTTGCTTTACTTTGCCCCAACTTCTCTTTTTATGGTGTATGGTGCTTCCTTTTTTGGACACTTTCAAAATATTTATGAAAAAAGCAGCGAGGAAATCAGCAAAAGAGGTGAAACAATTATTTCAAATGTTTACGCCAATCACCACACATGGCAAGGATGATGACAAATGTGCTTGGGATTTGTTTTTATGCTTTTTTTTGGTATTGCCTTTTCGGTTGTGGCAAAAATTCCGAAAGACTTCAACATCTGGGCTGGCGAATATGTTCCTGGTAAATATTATCGTAGTAAGTTGCTTAGGGTATGCTGCGGTCATTGCACTGCTGAGGTTACAATTGTGTGTGTAAACTACCAATCAACACTGGAAAATACGAGTAAATATGAGGATTGACGCCCGCCTTATAACGGGTTTATAGATGTTTCCGTATTAAAGGTTGACGTTAATGGAAAAAGCTGTGACCTTCAATGCCCACTTCCGCCAACAAGCCAAACGAAACACACTCTTAATATCTGGAACCAGAGACGAAAACTTCAGACTACTTGACCCAAATACTACTTAACTATTTTAGTGAAATGCAGTTCTTTTACGATACCAATGAATGCCCAAAAATATACCATCGGATCAATCCTCCGGAAAATTATGTACGACGGCATCTTGAAAATGGGAAATCGGCAGGCGTGTGTATTATAGGTTATGCGAATGATATAGCGATTGCAGTGGTGGCAAAACATCTGGTGGCCGTGGCGCGCATGTGCAGTGAAACCATAGTGTCAGTAAAAACTTGGCTGTAAACGCAGGACTAGAGTCGGCAGACCACAAGACAGAATCACGGCTAATGACCAAAAAAGTTGCACAACATCAGAGACGTTAGACATATGGTAGTTGCAATAGCGGTGCCAGAAATCAAACGTAGCAAAATAATGCGACAGAGCATCGACGAGTGGCAACAAAGGTGGATATCAACCCCGAAAGGACGATGGACGAAAAAATTTAACCCAAGGGTAGACGAATGGAGAGAGAAAAAACACGTAGAAACAAATTACTACCTTACGACGTACAATAACGTCCAGTCCTGCCCCGCGATGTATACTCGGAATTGATAGTCCCGCGGGAGTGCCACAGGCCCAGCGTTCGAAGTAGATTGGGTTTAGTCCGTGGGTGCCTGGATGCAAATCGGGCATGCGGGCAGTGCTAGTATCTATGAAAACTCCTCCTCCTGAGAAGTTACTTTAAAAAAAACACTTCATGGCGAGATAAGATGACAAATGGAACCGAATCAGGATATCAGCTTAATGTATTCATTTTTAAAGCGCAGCAGCCGTACACGTTTCTTCTATTGCATTCTTTTAACGCAGCAGCTTTCATCCCTTTTTCAGCCTTCTCCTGTGTCTATTACGTTTAATACTATTTTAAGTGCTGGAGTGTTTGTACCCTGGACCTAAATGCACATCCTTTCTTAAACAACGGCGGCACTCATTTGATGGGGACACACGCTCTGAAAACAGATTAAAAATTACTATTGGAAGATACTCGATAAAAGAAAAAGCAGGTCATTGCCCTATTCGCCTCAACCCATTTTCAGAACCACCTTGTACTGCCCGCACTTTGATGGTGAAGGCGAACATGGTATTTTGAGCGGAAGTTTTACTGGGGATGATAATAAGGGTTTTCATTAAAGATCTGATTCGCCCCTCGCAGGAGGTTTAAATTATCGCAAATAATATCAAGAAGTCAGTTTTTTTTTAACTCTCGAAGAAAACATATAATTAATCGAATGTAAAGAAAACGGCTACAATTATTAATAGTAGCAAGGGTTACACATACCTGGTAGAGATATTTAAGGAAATGTGATTTATTGTTCAGGGAGATCTCCAAGAATGATAGAGAAGAAGATTGCGCCTTCCGGGGTACCGTTACTTAAAATTTTTCTGATTTGACAGTTGAGTGACAACAAGCCTGCCGACTAGGCGCAAGAAAATATATCAGCAGTAGGCATGCTTGTCGTAAAAGGCGACTAAAATCCCTTTGGTATATGTGTCCCGATTGGCAGTTATATGTCTCGGGAAGTAGGAGCATGACGGAAAATCCACCCGCAGTTGCGGCAGGGTCACGAATTCTGGAGGCCCTAATCATTGCTAAAGCCTCCTGTGTCATAGACCAGGAGCGCATCCTGAAGGTGAGGGGAAATATAGTACCAATCCTCTCTTCTTCAGAGTCGGAAGGGGGCCCATCTCTTGCAGGGGATGCGTGTCGGGGAGCAGCTAGCTGCCAACGACCCTTCAATGACGGAGTGGGTCCTCTTTCGAAAACCCAGAAGAGGAGGAGAAGGAGGACGATGGCGAAACGCAGGCAGGGGAAACCCTCTTGTGTGGCCAGTCAGACTCCTGTTGCTGCATCTAGCAAGCGGCCCAGGTCTATGAAGGTTACTCCAGAAGCCAGTGGGACATTGGTGGATGCAGCGACTTCCAAATCAGCTGACGGACGCTGCAAGAAAAACTGCGGCGAGACCCACCAGTGCTTGCCCCAATGTCTCTTCAAGTACTGGTGCGCCGTTGCCCAATTCTGATCTTGTCAGTCTCAGTCTCTTCTTCGGGACCGTCTCTTTTATAGTGGATCCCAAATGAGTGAGCAAGGCGATGCATGGTACCGTCCAGTGACGGTAACTCAGATCAATTTGCAACACTCTAAAGCCGCTACTTTCTATAAGTAGAAGGTTAACCATGCTGCACACAAAACCCCGCATAACAGCCATTCAGGAGCCCTGGGTTTTCAAACAAAAACCCTGTGGAATAAACGACTTAAGTGGTGCCAACACCTTATATGACGAAAGCTCGGTCAGTCCGAGGACTTGCCTAATAGTGTCTTCTCACTTTGCCGTACCTAAGCTTGTACAGTTCTGCTGTGAGGACTTGGTGGCAGCGAGGCTGAGCTTTAAAGGCAAAAATGGGTGGAAACATTTTATTTTGCCTCCGCGTACTTTCCATACGACTCTCTGCTGCCGCCACCTCCGGAGAAGGCGGCCAGTCTTCATTTGCAGTAGCAAATGCAACGCGAAGGGAGATCGGCTTTTCGAGTATATACTGTAAAGTGGGCTGAGCATCTTGAAGGTGGGCTCTAAGCCAACATTCTTCACACCCAGGAGACAGGAAGTGATTGATCTTACTATTTCCAACTCTCGGTTAGGGTGGTCAGTCCTAAACTGGAGGGTCCTGAGGGAAGGTCGCTTTCGGACCACAGATATATCCAGTTTCAACTTGGTGAGAATGCTATGTGCTCTGCGCCAGTACGAAACATGAAAAAACGGACTGGTCGTGTTTTAGGGAGGAGCTTGGGAATCAGATCTCGGCGCCACCTAGAATACGATCCACTCATGCCATTGATGAGGCAGTGGATATTTTAACGACTGTTCTACGTGATAGTTTGGATAAGGCCTGTCCAGCTCGAACACTTCTAAACCGCACGCCTGTTTCCTGGTGAAACAAGCAGCTGCAGAAGAAGAAGAAAACTAATTTTGAGAGATGGACTGGAAATTCAAAAAGAGAATATAAGAGGCTAATTCGCTCTGCGAAAAGGGACTCTTTTAAAGAATACTACAGCGGGATTGAAACCTTGGGTGAAACAGCTAGACTGGCAAAAGTTCTGAAAAAGGACCAATCCGTAAAGCTGGATCCGCTCAAGAGGCCTGATGGTTTTTTTTACAGAGACCAGGACTGAGACTTACTCTCTTCTTCAAGAGACACATTTTCCTGGAAATCAGGTGATGGTTACGCCTTCTTCTCCCTCGACAGGGGAGGGAGGGAATTCGAGAGCCACCACGACAAGGTATAACTGGTTTCGTGCTTGGTAATTGACTATCTTCTTGTCACTCTTGACGACTCGATTATCTACGCTCAGGCCTATGCGGACGATGTAGCCTGTCTAGTCACGGGCCATCTATGTCGGCTGTTTGCAGGAAAGCGCAGATAATACTGAATAAGATTGACACTTGGTGTGACGATAATCGACTATCCGCAAACCCAATCAAAACTAGTGTTGTGCTCTTCACTAGGCGGAGAAGGTTGGTTGGCCTCATTCCCCTCACACTGAAGGGAGTCACAATTCAGAAGTATCTAGGAGTAATTCTGGATGCAAAACTGTCGTGGAAATGTCACGTTGAGCACCAGACCTCTAAAGCATTGGCAGCCTTCTGGCAGTGTAAACAGGTCTTCGGCAAAACCTGGGGTCTATCACCAAAGGGTATCCTATGGATATATGATCAGACCCATAATCAGCTATGCTTCAGTGGTATGTTGGAGCATACTCTCAGTTAATAGCGTGGGAGACCTACTTGCTAATTTCAGAGAACAATCGCCGTGTGTGCTTACAGGAGCATTCTCTACAACACCTGGCGCTGCTCTTGACGCATTGCTGCACTTACCGTCACTTTATATATTCATACGTGCGGAGGCCAGCTGCAGACTTAAAAGAAACGGATGTTGGTATAAAACGGAGTGGGGCGAGGCGGAAATGGCTGGGGGCAGAGTTATGGACACTTGCGTCTTTTCAATGCCACAGGATAGTACGCCACCGTTTTCTTTGCTGATGAGACTCTATAACATTGAGTTCTCTGAGGCTGAATGCTGGTTCAATACCAGCACTGAGCCCAGTCTTACACGTTGCCGAATTTTTACTGATGGCTCCAAAACTGACTCTGGGTCAGGATCTGGAGTTTTTATATAGATGGTGGAAAATAGGTGGAGAGGGAGGAGTATACGTGTTTGTAGTGACAGCCAAGCATTGGCCAGTCCCCCTCTAGCGTACCTCCCCCTCGGGAGTACCTGTTAATGAGACATCTGACCATTTGGCCAGAATTGGCTCGGATCCAGGTGTTCGGCCCGCAACCAGCTATAGCATGTCACCATCAGAAACTGGGTGAATACTTCGCTAAGCAATGACTGGAAGGCGTCGATGGGCAAAATTCATTTTACCTTCAATGTCAGAAGGACTATTAAAACACTTGCTCTCGCTTAACAGGCGAGACTGCAGGCAACTTGTTGGACTGTTTACCGGTCACTTCACGTGTCATAAACAGCTGACAATGATAGGCGTACATGACAACTTTGAAGAGAAAGAAAGGGCGGAACACTTTCTATGCTTCTGCCCTTTGCCTTTGCAAGAACTAGGTATGAGGCATTAGGTCGCGACGTGTTGAGAGACAAACACCTGAGCTCGTTGACACCCCAAAATCTGCTAAGATTTATTCGTAAGTCCTGCAGATTTAAAACATATTAAAAGGAACATGAAAACAGTACAATGGACGGCATGTAGTCTGAGTGCTGTTTTGTGCACGCGTTGTTTCGTGTCTGATTCCAACAAAAAAAAAACTCTAAAAAAACTACCAAACCAAGAAAAATAGTTTCAAAAGTCGTTTAACTCGTCAAAACTTTCAAATTTTATTTTTTTTTCAATATATATCTCCATTAAGGTGCAACCACATATGTATGTATGTATGTTCATGTCGCTCATTTACTAAGGGCCTGTTTTTTCAGTGCAAGTTTACCATTGTTAGTCGTTTAAGCTGAGTGTAAGATCAATATGCGTTTTTCAGTCAACATTGAACGACTGTTTGCTAATTACCTTGTTTTGGTTGCAACAAATTTAATTGAGCGTAAGGAAACTAAGTTTAAATATAAACTGATTATAAATAAACTTCGTTTTAACTGAATTGAAACCAACATAGAAAACCTGGGCCATAAAGGCTGCCATAACTCTTAAAATACAATAAACGATTTGAGTATGCAGAAATGCCCGCTACCTCTTCTTTTATGATACATATCATATGTAAAAATTTCAACGTGGTAGGAGCAATAATAAGTAGCTCACAACAAAAAAAAACATTTCTTTTAAATATTTTTGAGCTTTAAGGCCGATCAGTTTATTGGGAAAATTGTTAGGAAAAAACAACAATACTCAAAGCGGTAGAAGTTAAAGTACTATTTCGGAAATCACCACATTTCCTCATCAGACTTCTTTCTTTACTTAGGAGAGTATATGCAAATTCAAAACTTCTCAGCAGTTTTTCTCGGTTGTTGGTTTTTTGAGTTATGACAGTCTTTTAGTTAAAGAGCCGAATGATAAGCAAATTTCTTGTGCAATTGCAAGATGATTAAAAGTTTTAAATATAAAAAAATGTTTAGGTTTGGTAAAAATTACCAAAGTGGCAATGCTGTTCGGCGGTCTCTCTTCCACTTTTTCTCTTCTTTACCCCCTTTTTCGCGCTCGCACTGATAGATATTAGAGATTGCGCCAATCGTTCCTCTGCTAACTACATCTCTCCTCGTGAATTTGACATTCGCTGACTTCACTTATCCACACATGAAGAAAACGAAGGATTGTTTTAACACAAATATTTTTGAACAAATCGAATTTTCGTAAATTTGAGAAGATGAAGTGTTTGAAATAATTTTATTTAAATCTAATTTACTTATTTCTGAATATACCACGCTATTTTTTATAACTTTCATGGAAATGGTATAATAACCAGAACGGTTAGAGTTAGACCCATCAAAAAGTATACAGATTTGATAAGGTTAACGAGCTGAGTCGATTTGAAATAAAACTTGGCAGTCAGATGCAGATACATTTTATTGGACATTTGTCTGAACCGGCCAGATCGGACGACTATAACGTATATAGGAGCCGATTGTTCAGATGTCATATTTTGCTTCATAACTCCAACATTTAAGTAGCCAGAGGCTTGAAATTTTGCTAGAAGGTCCGCTATTCTAAGCTTTATAGAGGAATATAGCTCCCATATACCTTATTTTTCAGATATTTCATTTAGCACGAAAATACCTCAATTTATGCAGCTAAAGTCTTGAAATTTTGCAAAAGGAATAGCTATTATGAGAAATATTTTAGAAGTGAAAACCATTAAAATCGGATATATATAATATATAGCTCCCATACAACCGACTGTTCAGATACTGCACTTAGCACGAAAACCCACCCATTTAAGCAGCTAAAGTCTGGAAATTTTGCACAAGCTATTATGAGTTCGGATAACATATAGCTGCCATACAATAGATAGTTCAGATATTACATTTTGGTCCATAACTCCTTCATTTAATCAGCTAAAGATTTAAAAATTTTCACAAATATTAATTATTATACTTTATAGCAGTCAAAATCATTAATATTGAATTAATATTACATATGGCTCTTATAGAATTATTCCATTCATAAAAGGTATGAATCCTTCGGTATAGCTTTTTTTTATTTGGCATAACAAATGAACAATTTTTTGTTTACAGAACTTTATGATGGAGGAACTGTCAAATATGTTTGTCCTTTTTTTGCATTAAAGATGGAAAAACAATGGATGGCACTATCGACAATATCAATAGTTTTCGTTTTTAAAAACTTGCAGTTTGTTTGAGTGGCTATCGATAGTCTTGCAATTGTTACTGGCTATTTCAATGGCAGTATTTATCGTTGAAAAATATTGTAGACGTGCTTTAGAAGTCAAAATGAATTGCGAGCATTCATTTAATGGAAGAAAATGCGTAACACCGTTGTAAACTAACAAAACTGCTAAAAATCAGGGGTAATTTGTCGACACTTGAAACCTGTAGTTTTGTGTACTTAAATTTCATATGTAGGCTTTAATATTGTCTAAAAATAAACAGGGAAATTCTAATGAAACTTTTTGCGTTTTTAATTTTTGTGCAAAGTTTTGGACAAATACGATATTTGTAAAACAACTAGCTATATTTTTTTTTAAATATAATAGTTAAAATTAATTTAAAAAAATAAATAAATGTATCAATAGCTAAAACTCTTATTATTTTATCTCCGGGAGAGTATCGTTTAGTAACCCTAGCGGTGGTTTAAAAATAAGTTAACATTCAGTTGCTACAAATAATTGGTAATATAAAGTGTTAACTAAGAGAAAACATATATTATACATACATATATTTTATTATACATATATGTTTTGCTTCTAACCTCTGTTACTCATTAATTGTTTTAAAAATAAGATTTACAGACCGATTCCGTGTTCTTGATAAATTATCAAACATTTACATATATTCAAATTTTTATAATTTGTCAATAACAACTTTCAATGTTATAATTAAGCAATGAAAAAAGCCTCTTATTTTTGATCAGTACATATAAACCTTATTAATTTTCAATATTAAATATTTGTAAATGTTTAGTTATTTATAAAGAGCACATAATCGGGTAGTTATATTATTGAAATAATTCTATTGTAATTGAGGTGTTTTTGAAAGCATCGATTACCAACGATATTACGAGTTTTTATGATCTATCTATTATTAACTTTACTTCACTTCAATTATCATTGTTCGCTTCATATGAATATGAATATGTGACGCCACGCAAACATTTTTCCTCTTTCGTTGCCGCAATCTCTTCAATATATAATTTTTCCCCTTCACTATAGTTACGTCAGGCATTTTGGAAAGGCGCAATCTTCTTCTCTATCGTTATTGGGAGATCTATTCAAAAATTGTTCGAATTCATATATTTTTTTTCGAAATTTAGCAATTTTCTTTCGAATCACCTCCAAGTTTTAACTATTTAATTTTCTTTCATATACATTGTAATATATTTTATTTATTGAAGTTCTATTCATTTCTAACAAATGTCACATTATCCTATACATATATTTAAATATATTGTTTTCTTCTTTTTCTTGTCCGACAGGGTGAATTGTTGATATTTGTTGGAACGATTTTCCGTCATTCCTTGTCAAGTTTGGTTTGGAAACAAACCGGTTTCGGCGTTGTGCCATCTTCAGTGTCAATTTTCGTTCTGTTTAGTTTATGTCTGTTGTTCCGTATTTATTTTGTATTTTTGGTCAATCAGGTATTTGTGCACAATCGTAAATGTTAACAAATGTTAAGTGTCCTGAGTATAGGTACCTAAAGTATCGCGCGGTTGGAGTCCAAAAGGGTATATTTTATCTCGAATCTGCCTTTGCGGTAAGAACAGGTAGATAGTCAGTAATTTTGGTCCCTTTAGGAATTGCAGGTTTGTTTTGTATGTTGGTATCTGTCATTTTACCTACGTTTTTGTTTTGTTTTTTGTAAACAAGCCTTAATGGTGCAAATATCGCATCAGAGTTGCATTGCATTTCGCAATCTTAGAAGGGAAACTTTTTCGTTGAACACACCATCAGAGCTACTAAAGGAACCTAGCATAGAAAATATAACAAGTATCTTCAAATATATTCCAAAGCCAAATTAACCAACAAAATTTAGTAAACCGTAACTACCTTTCCATATATTAAAAATACACATAAACTGTAACTACGTATACTAAGATCATTATCTTAATACAACAAACAGCTGAAGGCGTTTTAGCAAGTGCTGTGTTTTAAATGTAATATATTTATTTATAAGTAGATTTCATTTTAATAAATAAATAAAAAATAAACTCGAGTTTGTGGTTTTGAGTTTATGAACAATTGTCAAGCGTTCTCATTACGGTGTTTAAGAAACCTTGAGTTTAATTGACATTTGTTTATTTACTTCTGAATAAAAATATTGTTTTGTTTATATTCAAAAATGTTTGTGAAAATACATATGTGCATATATTTAGAAATAGTTTAAATATATGAGCATAAAATACTAGTGCAATAAGTGGTTTCAAATACTGTACGAGAACGCTTTGATAAGTCAGTGACTTTTTGAATAAATTATATTTTTTTCGGAAAAAATGGTTTAATTTCTCAAAATAATATTCTTTTAATTGCTGTATTTTGGAACGAATTTCCGTCATCCCTTGTCAAGTTTGGTTTGGAGACAAACCGGTTTCGGCGTTGTGCCATCTTCAGTGTAATTTTTCGTTCTGATTATTTTCTGTATGTACGTTAGTCTTTATAGTATTGTCCTTGTCTGTTGTTTTTGGTTAGGTACTCCTTAGCGGACCCTTTTTTGTGTTTGTATTGTAGCCTTAAGTTGCTGTTATACCTGCAGGTATATATATCTTAGTTGTTTACATTTTATTGATTATTATTGTCTGGATTCGAAGGTAGGTAAAAATCCGTTATTTTCTTTCGCTTGGGTTCAGTGGTTTGCATTTGCGTACCCTTTTGTGTGTTAGTTACGGGACTTCTGACCTGTTTTGGGTATAGTAGCCTAAGAGGCTCGAATGATACATCCGAGGCTGTGTTTATCTGTTCGTTTATTATTTTTCCCACGAAGGTTTTTTGTTTGTATATTTCCATGTTTTCTAAAACGTTTAGACGATGTCCTTTATGTTGTACGTGGAGAACTTTGGCTGCTTTCCCTATTTTGCATGGTGTACATTTGTTTTCTGCCATATGGTTTGCGAATCAAAAATTATGCCAAAATTTGTCAACAGCACGGCCTAATATTGGGGCTACAAGGGTTGCATGTCCATAAACACCAAATAAATGGGTATTTGAAGCGAGGTAGACAAAAATATTTGTATGGTAAACTCCGAGTTTATGAGAAGTGTTTAATGTTAAACTCCAAAATTGCTTATAAACTCGAGTTAACGGCGCAGTCAGAACATAGGCACATCAAAAATGTAGCAGCAGCAATAAAATTATATAAATTTTTATTTCAATTTGAATTGTCAAATTTGGTATTTTGTTTGGATTCCAGTACAGTCCAAGGTACTCAGCGGCAGTTTTTATCGATTTTTAATCTGCACTTTGACGTACTAGAATTTTATGAACTACAAAACTGCATACTCAAGGCAAATCAATTTGAAGATTTGTAAAATTATGAAAATTTTGAATTAAGTTTAAAGTTCGGGTTAACATATGTTGTCCTTTGTTTGAGAATGAACAGAATTTTAATTGAAAATTAAAAATATTAAAATAAGTAATCGTAACTTGCCAAAATGTGTAAGTCCTATAATTTTTACAGACACAAACATGTTGAGAAAGAAAAGTAAATATGCATATTTATTTTCATTTCTTATACTTCAGTATCTACACAAACTGAAAAATGATTGAAATGATTTTAAATTGTTTCTACTACTTATCTACTGTTTTTCTTTTTTTTTTTTTAAATCAGTTCCTTCCTCTAATGTGTCAGCCTTTATTTGCCTGTGTGGGAATACCACACAGTCAAACACTTCCACCGACCAATCCACCAATAATTGAGATTGCATTTCCTAGATGGGAACCGCTTCAACTTTTCAATTTCATTAGCTACCAAATTTGGTAGCTGTTTTTACCATTTTCCGCCACTTGCCTCTCCCTCCACCCACCGCTGCGAGGCTTTCGCACTGCGATTGCAATGTACCATGGCACTAAATGATTAATTGTATCAAATGCGATTTATTAGTTGTATACTAAGAGCATGTGTTAGTAAGAGTTGACGAGTGTGTGTGCGTGTGTGTGTATGTGTGTGTGTGAAGGTAAGCAGCGTGTACCTTTGTGGCTATTTTTTAAATGTATTGGTATTTTGTTTTCAGTGCGTGCGATTGCTTGTGATTTCACTTAAACATTAACACATACATACATTCAAACAAAAAAATATATGCGTAGATATATTTGTGTGTATTTATAAACTTTCGCTCGTTAGAAGTGCAGCAAAAACAGCCACACAAACACACTTATCTACAAAAAATATTTGTTGCATATACGCAATTGCGTTGGTTAACCAATGGCTCCAGCGAGCGACGGACGGGCCGGCCAATCGACCGACCGACCGACCTCCCGTTGTCAATTGCACTTGTTGCCGTTGCTATGGCTTAATGTTATTTCGAGCCGCCTTGCCAGACCAGTTGGTGCGTTCGGCGCTCATAGTGCAGGTGCTTGGTAATGTGCTTCTCTGCTTTTTGTTTTTCTTTTTGTTTTTCTGTTGTTGTTGTTGTTGTTATTCGTGCGTGCAGTTATTTATTTTAGCGCTATAACAAGAAATATGATTTTTAAATGCATTAATTGCAAGTGAAAAGCAATAAATTCCCTCAAACGCGTAGTGAAACATGTTACACTTTTCGAGCAACAGCAAACTAAAAAGCATTGTAAATAAATAATTCAAACTACAATGCAACCACTTACTATACTATAAGTATTTATGTATGTATGTATGTACATATGTATTTTGTTATGACTTTAGCTCCATATTTGCGCTTGCTCACATGAAATAGTATGTAAGATTTGTTGCTTGCAAAAAATCCCTCTATTCATTTTGTTTTTTTTGTTGTAATGGGAGAGAAAGTGTTTTATAAATTAATGTTAAGTAAGCATGTGAAGGCTAAAATAACATTAATTGCGTTATTAATATGTAATTGATATGCTTGCAAAAATCAGAGCGTGAATTTGATTGATGAAAGTACTCGTAGTGAAAAATTGTATTTTTGGGTGACTACGAGTGCAGTCAATCTATGCTTCTTTATATCGGAATTTGCGCTTTAATGGCTTTAAGTAGTATCTGGCGGAAATTTATGATTCTTATTTTAAAAGGTCAGAACATCTGGAAAGTAGTCTTTGGCCTCTTTGAAACGTTTGAACTTCTAACGCGTATTTTGGGTTTTATGGTCTTAAGAGGGTCCTCTACTCTCGAGGTTTCAAAAACTCAATTTTTTTTATTTATTTTAATTCAGATGTATCCAAGAATACGCCACAGAGAGGATTTCATAGAAATCACATTCCTTGGCTTGCTTCTGGGCTCCGTAATGTACCCGTCGCCATCAAGTTATACACCGTTATTTATCTTTAAACGCTTTTCCCGAAAGTTGTGTTTTTTAGCTGCCCAGTAAAACTTTTCATAAAAGTATTGGTCCGATTTCAAAATTTTTTTATTGAATTATTCCGTGAATATACCGCTATGTTTTCCCGAGTACGATTTGCAAAATTTTATTTGGTTCTATGTTTATAGTCTCTAATATGTGAAAAAATTTCTTAAAAATTTAAAATTTTCACAAATCTTTGCATAAATTTTACAATTTGCAAAATAAAAAAAATTCTTTTGAAATTTGAAATTTGTAGAAGATATGTCCTGGACCGTTTTTAAAAACCGTTTTAAGTTTCCATACATGCTTATGATTGTTTAAAGTAACGTTACTATTTATTACCATTAATCCGCAATTCCGGGCCCATAAACTTGACCTTCCTCAGCTTCTTGGGCTTCTCGTTCTTCTTTTCTGCTTGCTAACGCCGACTTTCTTGAATTTTTCACTGCATGACTCAGCCTACTGCTTGCAAAACTGACCCGTTGCGCATCAGCTTCCTCATAGTAGTCGTGACTAAAAATTAACTTTAACCATAAAAATTAAGTATGATTTCATATTTTTCGAAATTTCGGGACTACATGTAAGGAAGCATTTTAGCTAATAGAAAAAAAACGATTTTTTTAAAGTCTCAAGGTGGCCTAACCCCTTAAGCGAACACACCTCATCGGATCACATATATTTTAGATTAGCTCTGAACTAAGAACGAAGCTGTAGGGTACAAATCGGTATCTCTACTACAGCTTACTGCACTGTGGACTCTTTGAGACACACCAGAGGAGAGCTGGATAGATGAATTTGTAGAGGTGTTCACTTCAGCTTGTAAAATAAAAGACCTAGTCTGCATGGATTCCGCAGGAGTCGAGAAGAACTTCTTTGGTGGAAAGCAAATCTTCCCAATCTCCTGGCCTACTTAAGGAAGCCAAGGAGCCCAAGTACCCAGCAAATTGGCAACTTTATATCTCACAAATAGGCAAGGAAAAATGCGGGATCAGAAAATCCGAAATATAATCATGGAAAACTTGCTAAGACAACGTCGAAAATTGCCATTATGCGTAATCACCAGTAGTTCCATTTGTTTTATCCTAACTTGATCATTTCGAGAAAACTTGTTTTCAAAGCACCCCAACAATGTACAGCTTATGTTGACACGTCGTTGCGCCATCTTGAGTGAGCTTTCACATAGACCCTGAATATAGGGATTATACCTGCACAATTGAATGAGCTAACCAAAAGTTCAATTAAGGGCCAGAGAGCTGCTACACGGATAGGAAAAAAAAAAGTATGAATGGTTCGTTGAAAATGTTGCGAGGCCTTGCCTATGCAAGGCTCTGAGTAAAGAATCACCAATAGATGACAAAAGCTCCTAAATTTTAAATCAACATCTTTCACTGTTCGTAAATAAGTGTTCAAGTGAGCGCCAGATACAAGAACCGAATCTTATGATAAAAACATGAAGACAATACATTTTTTAAATTTGAATATTTCCAGAGCCAAGAAATGAGTTTGGAACTTTGCCATGATCTTATTCCGTTGGCCACGGCGGTCGTTAATTTTAGCCATCTACCTAAACTTTCTATGTATTTATTAAAAGAGGCAAAAAAAAAACAAAAAAAAAGCAACATTAAAGCGACAACTTTGCCTACTGTTTTTAACTATTTCTCGGGGTTGTCATTCCAAGTAGTTAATTTCTGCTTTGTCCGTAGTTGGTTGCGCCTATCAAACATTGCAGACAGGCCCACTAGCGACATACTGGATGACTGACTGACTGACTGACTGACTGGTATGCAAAGGTATGCGGTGTTCCAAAAAGGGTGAATATTCCCAGAAAAAGCACATAGCTAAAACATGTTTGTGCCATCCAAATGAAGCCAATACAATTTAAGCCAAAAACGAAAAGCCAATCAAAGACGCGAGCCAACAAAAATCACAGTTGACAGTCACTGCTGGCCAGCGAAACAGAAAAAAACAAAAAAATAAAATGCAACGAAATCATTGTAGCAACGAAAATCAGTTGCCATTCAGTGCTTATTAGTTAATATTGTTGTTGGTTGTGCTCTTTATGGTGCGTTACGTACGCAACTTGGCGGCAAATGGGGCTCCATTTGAAAATTGGGCGCGTTTCTGAGTGACGGCGAACGTACGCACGCACACATGTACATAGGCGAAGCGGGAGAGGAGGGGAGACAGAGCAGCGTGGCGACTAAATGCATGGACTGTCAGTTAGAGGCGGCACTAAGCGGCGCGACAAACTACGAGACACTAATGTACCGCAGTGCCATGCAACAACAATTCGTTATGGTGAAATCGGCGTTACACTGGCAACAGTAAGAAAAAATTGGATTTATTGGTTAGAAAACAAACTATTGCAACTGTTGGAAAATGTGTACAAAGAAAAAATAAATAAAAACAACAAAAAACGACAAAAGCGGCAAACACCTTCTTTGCGCTGGTGAGTTCAACATTGTCCACCGGCAAGCTGGTCGGTAGGTGCTCCTACATTGTGGTGCACTGCTTTCGGCGGGTGCTCACTACCGCATTCATTTGGGACACTATGACACGCAGATAGACATACAAACAAATCTACATACATCGATATATATGTATTTCATAGGCTGCACGTTTTTCCAAGTGATCAAACTCGTTTTGAAATTTCGAAATTATGATTTCAAACACGTGCAACGCACTTCATGATAATAAAAAGGTACGCATAGTTAGATGAATATGCAGATATACATACATACATACATATATATGTACGAGATACAAATATGCATGTTTGAATATATGTATGCACAACGAATGGTTGGAATTTCTTGTAAGTTTCTCCGTTGATAGTTATTTACTTTACAAATAATTGTTTGGCTCAATTTCGTTAAAATTTTTTTTAAATAAACCAATTTTGTTAACAACTTTGATATTCTTAATTATACAATGGTTGTTCATTTTTCTGTTGGCCTAGTAAATGTTAATATTTTTAGAATTTTTATTGAGCTCAAGGCCAGTTTATGGAAGATTTTTTTGTGAAAAAACAACAACAGCTTTTAATGGTTGAAGTTATAGTACTATTTCGGAAATCACCACATTTCCTCATCAGACTTCTTTTTGATTATTAAATTAAATTATTTTTAATTTAATTTTCATAACCACTTCTCTCAGGCTTTGAACCCGGGAGCTCGGAGTTGCAGAGCCAATACGCTACCTATTGTGCTACGCTAGCCGAGTTGGCTGTTGTGTTTATTTCATCTTCCTTAAACAAACCAACTACAAACAAGAGCAACTGATCTGCCGCTATTTAACTTGTTTGTGTGGTTGTTGTTTGTGTTTTTGTTTGCAAATTCTGTATAATGTATTTTTTTACATTATATTCTAATGCATTTTTAAGGCGTGCTCATCCTTGTATACAATGGTTGTTCATTTTTCTGTTGGCCTAGTAAATGTTAATATTTTTAGAATTTTTATTGAGCTCAAGGCCCGTTTATGGAAGATTTTTTTGTGAAAAAACAACAACAGCTTTTAATGGTTGAAGTTATAGTACTATTTCGGAAATCACCACATTTCCTCATCAGACTTCTTTTTGATTATTAAATTAAATTATTTTTAATTTAATTTTCATAACCACTTCTCTCAGGCTTTGAACCCGGGAGCTCGGAGTTGCCGAGCCAATTTTTAAGGCGTGCTCATCCTTGTTTACAATGGTTGTTCATTTTTCTGTTGGCCTAGTAAATGTTAATATTTTTAGAATTTTTATTGAGCTCAAGGCCAGTTTATGGAAGATTTTTTTTAATAAAAAATATGTTCAAAAATTTAAAGCACTTTTTGAACACTGCGCCGTCCTTTGTGTTAAAATCGACTCTTTGTCTTTTTTTGCAGGATATGGAGAACAATTGAAAAATAATATAATTTGTTTTCACAATTCATTCCGCACCGCAAACATACGGCTCGAATTTATGGTTTTAAAAATTTTATTAATAGAAAAGAACTGTGTCACTTCAAAAATTGTTTGCCGTATATTACCGAGATATTTAACCCCATATCTCCACAAGAAAACACCAGACAATCATTTTGACAGAAAATTGCGGTAATCTGATTGCAAGGTTTTATGTGTGGGCAATTTGACAACATAAGATAATCATTTGTAAGATGGCGTCAGAAAAGTACGTTCGTTGCATTAAAGCGATAATATCCGTTAAGTATTACAGAAGATTTGTTATTTCCCTTCTAAGTACATTCTAATAGATAATCCAATAGGAAACAACTCAATATTTGCTTTCGTATTATGATACCAATGATGTTGCCGCCACGAACTTTTAGTGCAATTAAAAATTTAGCTTTGACAGTTGATTGCCAGCAATATGCTGGCAATTTATAACTTGAAATATTTCAAAACATAAATTGCTAACATAATTCAATTAACTGCCTCCATTTGCAATTTGGTTAAAAATTACGTGTGGAGTTGTGTTTTAAAATAGTAAACTAGCATCAATGCAAATCAAATAGTTAGCAGCAATAAACTTTTTTTTAACTTTTTTATTTTAATTTTAATTGTAAAATTTTGTATTCAGCCCTATTCTGCATTTCGACTCGGATCGAAATTTTCTACGATTGGCTACTTTGGCATTCTGTGTTCCGTTCCCGTTCGATCGAACTTCGAATCTTTCGATTTTGCCTATTCTGCATTTCGATCGTAGCTCCGTTTTGTTAAGTTGCAATTTTGGTGGCGGAGGAAATTCAATTTTTTAATTTTACGGTCGTAAAGAGTATAATATTCATAAAAATGTAAGTAAAACTGTTTTTGATAATTGTAAAAGTGACCATGATGACTTTTTTTTTTGTTTTTTCTGTGCTTTAATGACTTTTTATGTGTAAAAACCCCTCTTCTGATGGCTTGATTATCCTTATATGCGTACCATCAACGCACATGATGACTCCTGGGAAGCCTGCCTTCGCATAAAACTCCTGTTTTGCTTGCGTTTTTTCCTTCTCAGTCTGGTCAAAATGTATCCATTCACGGCAAAGCTTGTGTTCCATGATGTCGAGAAAGTTTGAAAGTGTCTTTGACACTGTTGACTGACCCATTCCAACGTTGTAGTCCGCACCAACTCCATGTTGATAACTGCCTTCGGCAAAAAATCTCAATGCAGCTACTACACGATTGAGCGGAGACAACGTCGTTGTTGTTGTTGTTGTAGCAGCACAAATTATGCTGAGGCGACAGTCCTTGGCCGGACATAAATCCGGGTCGTTCCGGTATCGTAGACCCGACTGTCATGGGAACGAGAGACAACGTCGTCGAAGTACTTGCTGGAGCTTCTACCACAAAAGTATCTAGGACATACTTGAAAGCGTCCTTGTTAAGTCTAAAGTTTTTTTGAATCTTAATAAGCAAATAAGTTATTTTAACTAATAAATTTAACCAGTTTCAACTAAACTTCTTACAATTCGTCACTCATCTCAAAAGGATTGCACATATCTCGCAATCTTCTTCTTTCAATCCTTGCCACAGCATTATCGGATGCATTGCCCTCCTCCTCAATTAAAAGCGCTGCAGCTATTGAGTCCATTTTAGTTATTTATTTTATTTAAAACACCGTATAATTGTTTTATTTTCTGTAATTTTGCTTTGTTGTGTTTCAATTTCACCCGTTTCAAGGCAAACAGCTGATTTTCGAAAGAATTACAGCTCTTCCTCTTCTTCTTTCGATTCAATCGTAAAGCAGAATACCAACTTTCGAACATGGCGGAGCGTAGAGCGGGAACGTAATCGAAATGCAGATTAGGGCTGATTAAGTTTAGATAAAAATTAGAGCAGAACTACCAGACACTACTTTTTCTTAAATAGATGAAATCAATGGTTCTGACTATTTTATTCGATATGTTCGTTTATTTTTTATAATATAATATAATTTTGGCGCGTACACTATATAGCTCAGTGTTTGGCCGAGCTTCTCCTACCATTTGTGTTGTGCGTCTTTATATTATACCACAAATGGAGGGACCTACAGTTTTGTGCCGACTCCGAACGGCAGATGTATTTAATGAGAAGCTTTTTGATGGCAAAAATACCCTCAGAGGTTTGCCATTGCCTGCCGAGGGGTGACCGCTATTAGAAAAAACTTTTTCTATTATTAAGATTTTGCTTATTTTTTACAGCTCTTCAAAGCGCGTTATGTCTGATGTCCATCAACGGTTATTAAATTAGGTTTTTGACATATTTTTTTCACGCAATGCTCAGCGATTAATTAAAAGAAAATGTGAACAAACAATTATACAAATAAATAAATCATTTTATTTAAAAACATATGTATATGTCTAACTCTATTTCACAAGATGCATTCATATTAGGGTATATATCATGGGGCTCCAATATGCCATCCAGATGCAATATATGGTGCAACCCTGTTCAAAAAAATTTAAAATTTTCGTATAAACCCTTCTTCTGCTACTTTCTTAATATGCTGAAGAATTTTTTTTTGACACTCAATAAATGAAAAAGAAATTTTCTTCTATAAAAATTTCTCAAATCAGTTCAAAGCACTTAAGCATTGTACAACTCTACAAGTAAGATATCCCGTTCCTTCCCTTTCTAATTTCCGCCCTGTCTCTTTCTGTTTTGACATTGTAATTTTAATGGATTCCAGCGGTTTGACAGTGTAATTTTAATGGCTGACCTGTACGAACGACATTAGAATGAAATAAATAACCAGGGTTATGTGAAGAAATTCCGAAGGCATTTCCTGTGCGGTGTTGCCGTGTTATCTCATGTTCATTCATACATTTTTTTAAACTTAGATATTTATCTTGCGGATAAAATGTATTTTATTGAATAATTATTACTGAAAACGTGTTAAGCAATATTCAACTATCAAGCAAAACATGCATTTTATGTTTTTGGAGGGAAAATTATCAAATTAAATTTAGAACGTAATTTGATCATTGCCTACTAAAAGTCTGATTCCCTACATGTATTTCCATGCAAACCTACATGTATTGCCATGCCAACCCTGCTTTGAAATCTATCGGTTTGTTTATTCAAAAACAATTTTGACGTTTTTCGTGAAAATTATTTTTGAACTTTTATCTACATTATGCAAAAGTCGTATTAGTACACCTTCTTATAAATAAGAATAAGCATCAATAAATTTTTCAAATGTATTTTAAAACAATCCGTTAAAAAAATTTATTTCGCAGGAAAATCAATAATAGTAAGGTTCAATAACTAAAACGTAGAAAATAATGTATTGTACTTAACAAAATAAGCAAATTAACTCCATTTACTAGAGTAAAAATTCGTATTTATACACATACAATTAAATGTTTCTTTAAAATAAATAAATAGCTGTTCGCATTGTGAAAAAGCAAGGATAACGATCCAAAATACACAGCGTTGGATATTAGAACTAGAATGGAGTAAAATTTAAGCACAAAGATTATCTGCTATTTGAAACAAGGATATGTCATAAAATAATAACAATTGAAAACTTTTGCTTATTCTTCACAAATAATCTATAAATATATGTGTACTAACACAAATTTTACCTCTAATAAATGAAGCTAATTTGCCGCTTTTGTTATTTTGTTACGTACAATGCATTGTTTTGTACGTTTTTGTTATTCAACCTTACTATTATTGATTTTCCTGTGAAATAAATTGATTTTAGCGGATTTTTTTAAGATACATTTGATGCTCGTTCTTATGAGAAGGTGTACTAATACGAATTTTGCATACTGTACATATGTTATAAAGCAATTTGTATATGTACATATGTATGCATATTCTTTTTTTACAGCATGTATATACATATGTATGTCTGTATGTTTATGATTGTTTATTTGCTTAAATACAACGGAAAGTATTCTAAGGCAGGAAGCTTGCTTGCTACTGCACCTGTCCAGCAATAAAGATCAAAATTTGGCTCAAATCAATGCGCTTGACGCAGGACGATCACAAGACTAAAGGGGTTTGTTAAGCAGCAAAAGGCCGTAAAGTCTCTGAATATTCACGTGGGGACAGACATCACGACCAAGCCCGCTATCAAATATTTGGGGGTGGTGATTGCCTCCCAACTAAATTTAAATGCCCATTTGGAGAACATTGCTAAAGAAGCAACAAGAGTGCAGTCTAGCCAAGTATCTTGGGACCAAGGCGCAGCAAACGACTTCTTTACCATAGGGTTATCATACTGCTTGCGGAAATTAATTAATTAAAATGATAACGAAATTACGGGAAATTGTACACGCGGTCGCGTTTTCTGCACAATTTCAGAAACAAAATTACAAAATTTTTGGGTTTTAAATTGAACGGATAGTGAGATCAAAACAAAATGACAAGCAACAAATATTAAGTTCACGGTTGTATTTAAAGGGATTTGTGCAAATTTTTTTCTATTACTTAATTTGACACATATTATGAAAAAATAATAAATGGTAAAATTTAATTTTTCAAAAGTTTGAAATATATATGTATGCATATGTATGCACATACAATAATTTACAATATTATTACTATAAAGCTATTTTTACGTGATTTTGATGCTCGATTAAAATGCTCCGTATACTAGAAATAAGGGACGATTTGTTAGTTATATTCAAGATGCCAGATATTGTGGACTTTCTATCCGAACAAACTATTGTTTTTCATTAGTTTTAGATACGGTTATAAGAGCATTGTATATTGCTACGGCTTCCGCTGTATAAACAGAACAGTAGCAAGGCAGTTGACCTGCGATTATTGTTTCACCATCGGCATGTACCACTGCAAACGAGGTATGGTATTGCGTTTTTGAACCATCGGTGTATATAAATTTCCATTCCGATCTAAAAGGTGTGGCGTACTCTTCAAAAATACGCTGATATTCTGTAGAGCTGGTGTTGTATTTATGAAATTTTGCTAAATTAAAAAGAACTGACGACATTTTAAGATGCCAAGGCGGTGAGCTAATTGGGGGCCTTAGTTGGGGCGGAGATGTTATTCCCAGTTTGTTGGCATATTCTAGAGCTCTTATTATAGTGGACTTATGTACGATTTGGCACTTTACTTGTGGCAAACAGTGATGAGGTGGCGTCATATAAAATGATATTGTTGCAAGAGAGAAGTTTTGGGATGAGGCTTATTGCGAAGTATTCTTTTCTCTCCGGAATGGTGGGTAGTCCTGCTTCCGCCAATTCTAAATTTTTATTTCCGATTCTATTATGGTTTGGTTCATTGTAAATTCGGTTAAGAGTTTCGTTCTTCTTTGTGATAAAGGTTTTATTTAAACTAGAATTTTCGGAATATTTTGACCAACTGGAGGCAAAATGTTCAGCGATTAGCTTAGAGTCAAATATTGGACCGCTAGAGCTATTAATAAAATTAATGGAAGTTTGAGAATATGAGCCTGCGATCCGCTCAATGTCGCATCAAATCTTTTTAGAATTAGAACTACGAGTTATTTCCGCGGTAAGGTTTTCAAAGCACTTTCGCATTGCTTCCTTTGTTTTTTTACGAAAAATTGCGTTTGCTCGTTTGTATCGCTGTATTAGCTTCTGTCCTTGTTCTTTTATATTCTGCCCAATTACGGTGACAATTGGATAATGAGCACTGCCTAATAAGCTATCAAGCGTACGGCACTGCCTAATAAGCTATCAAGCGTACGGCTCTTGAACTTTGGCGCAATACTTGAGGAGCACATGGCAAGGTCAAAGTGCGTAAACGAGTTATGGGTAGAAAAATGGGTGGGGGATCCGTCATTTCAGACATTCAAGCTTTCGGTAAGAATTAAATTTTCTAAAATAGTGCCTCTTTGATTGGTTGAAGAAGAACCCCATAGTGGAGACCACAAGTTAAAATTTCCGACTAATAGAATGGGTGTGGTAACCGAGTTCAAAATATGTTTCAGTTCCGCTAATGAAAAATTTTGTTGTGGAGGGATATATGCAGAAATTTTGGTAAGTTTAAAGCCTATGGAGATTTCCACGGCTAATACAGAGATATTTGATTGAATTTGTAAAACTTTATGGGGAATGTTTTTTTTTATTAAGACTTCGACGCCTTGCTTATTCGTGGAATTCTGAATTAAGCTTAGGAAATAGTCAACGTACTGCTGGGGGACCGGTGCATCTTTGTTTGCCGCGAGGTGAGTCTCTTAAAGAGCAATAACATTTGGTGATTGTTCTTTAATAAGTATTTCTAGTTCTGTATAATTATTCTAGAAGCCGTTTAGGGTACACTGTAGAATTTTAAAAATTAAGAGGAGTGGATAGGTGGGAAGAAATTAAAATTCTTCGTCGTCTGACACCGTCATAGTGTGTTTACAATCGCGTTGAGTAGGTTGTTGTATTTCTATTGAGTAAGTTTGTGGATGGCTGAGTGTGGTGAGATTGGGATTGGAGTTCGGTGCTGAGCATGAGTTGAGTGCAATGTTGTTGAGAATATTGTTGAAGGTAGAGTCGAGAGAACCAAAGGTTTGAGATGGAGAGCTAGAGATTAATGTAGTGTTGTAGCTTGGGGTATTGTTTAAAGTGGGATTAACCGAAGAGGGAGTTTGATAATCTGAGTTGCTGTTGAATTGTGGGGTTAAAGTTAGAGTTGTGGGTGGGTTGATTGCTGAGTTGGAATGGAAGACCTGCTGAGGGTTACTCGCAAGTTTAGAGTTTTTAGGAGCGCTTGAAGATATAGCTAGGTCGTTAGAATTGGTGTGATTTTGCTGCTCGTTGCTTTTTAATGCTTGAGCGAAAGAGGTATTCGGGAGGGCGGGCGTTTGCGATTTGTGTATTTTTATAGCTTCACGCATGGAGCATTTATTCTCCGTTTGTATTTTCAAAACCTGTTTTGTTTGCAGGTACTTTGGACAAGTGTTTGATGACGATGGATGCGGTCCGGCACAGTTTGCGCATAAAGTTCGGGAGCAGATATCTGAGCCGTGGGGAGGGAAATTACATGTGACACAAGCAGCATTGTTTTTGCATCTTTTAGTGGTATGACTTGAAAGTTGGCATGATTTGCACCGCATGGGGTTTGGAAAATTAGGTTTTACACGTGCAGTGTGCCATGAAACATGAACTTTTTCTGGAGTTTGTATAAATCAAAAGTCAACAGAACAAATCCAGTATGTACATATGCAATATTTATGTACCTGCTACCACACCTTGGTCTTTCATGTTATCTATGATTTCTTCGTCCGGCACATCGTTCAAACATGGTGCATATATTGTGCCTTTAGGGAAATTTAGATTTTCTTGAAAATTAACTTTCACATCACAAATTCCATTCAAACGTTGACAGCAATAAATTTTTGTGGAATTAAGGGCGTTTTCACCAGCAGAAGCAGGTTTCCGTTGCGCAATTCGGCGATTGAAAGTATTTCCTTGCTTATTATTTCAATTGCTTTGTGTACTGCAAAACATGAGTATTTCGGCAGTAGTTTAGCTGAATCAACGGCAGAAATAGTAATAAATTTTGGGTTGTCTTATTTTGATTGTGTGAGTTCAGGGAATTTTTCTTTTCGGTTAGGGGCTTGAGGCAAGCAAAGCAAACCTGTTATCCCCCAAGTTAGGTGGCCCGGGGATAATTATTTATCTTACGTTACACGGAAACACTTGCAATTAATTTAACGTATTACTTTAAAAGGAAAAAGTCACGTACGATAGAAAAGTGAAAAGAATACTTTGGTGAGAAACCAAAAGAAAAAACACAGTCTGAAGCGCACGTCCACTCGCAATGAGTATCAGTCGAAGACTGTCTGTGAGTTGTTAATCCAAAATTTTCTGGCCGAGAACCTGGTGAATACATTTTGTTTTGTTTTTATTTGATTGCATCAATGTTAAATCTATTTATTTGCAGAATATATTTCCCCAGTCAGCGAAGTGGAATTATATATGTACATTTGTATATGCATTTTAATTGCCGATCGCCTGGAGCTTTGTAAACATACATGTATGTACATAACCACCACCAAGGCACACACACACGTAGGTAAAATTAAATATAGCAACTATAACTATAAGTATTTTAAAATTTAAGCTTTTTGTTTACAGGTTCTTACGAACGTTTTGTGTTTCCTGTTCCAACTGAATATCGAACTTTTTTCCTGCCTCAGACGCACACACAAGTAAAATTACATACAGCAACTGCAACTGGGAACATCGGTATGGCGGTCATGCCAAGGGTGAGTCTAAATCTGGAAGAAGCTGACGGTACTACACGCGTTGTAGAATACACAGCCGATGATCATAATGGCTTCAATGCCGTGGTGAAGAAAATATGCCATTCACTAAAATGAACATATCAGTTCAATAAAATCTATTACAAAAATTATTGACCGCTATATACATATATTTACGTCATTGCACAGTGATCTGTCAAATCTTTGTACAGCATCCTCTGTACCATTTTTCTTCTTTTCCGACAGGCCAGCGAGCAGTGCAAGTGTTTTATTAAATTTTGCGGTGAAAAATAAATTATACACAAGTGTCTTTTTCAAAGTTAACTAATTTATATATATCTTAATGTAATAAATTTGTATAAATTGGCAAATTAAAATTACGGAGTCTTTGACTACCTTATCGGATTAACGGCCAAGTTTACACTTGGTAAGATTATATTTTTCCAACTTTTGGTCGTAAAAGATAAAAAATGTTTTTAGGATTTTTAAAAACTAATTAAATCCCACAGACATTCAATATCTCTGGCATTCTGCAAGATCCATAGCGATAATATTACGCGTGATTTATTACCACCTACACATGCACCTGCTGGTCGAGTTGGTAGCGGTGCGTGCTATAACTTGATATGCCGGTGAGTTCGAGGTTCGAATCTCAGTCAGGGCAAGCAAAATCTTAATTATAGAAAAAGTTTTTTCTAATAGCGGTCACCCCTCGGCAGGCAATGGCAAACCTCCGAGGGTATTTTTGCCATGAAAAAGCTTCTCTTTAAATACATCTGCCGTTCGGAGTCGGCACAAAACTGTAGGTCCCTCCATTTGTGGTATAATATAAAGACACACACCACAAATAGTAGGAGAAGCTCGGCCAAACACTGAGCTATATAGTGTACGCGCCAAAATTATATATATTATACACAGGCACCTGCACATGCATACATCAATCAACTGCTTTGCGTAAAAACCCACCCTCAACACCAAAACCAAAGCTCGAAGTCTAACGCAAATATAAATTTTAAAAGAGCCTTATATTTCATACAAGATGTTTGAACCAAAAAATCAAGAGTTTACGACTTGTGATCCGATGATCACATTACTAAAACTTATACATATATTTAACTATAATTTTTCTTCATAACCTTTTTTTATATAAATACTTATCTCTAATTAATGTTAAATATCAACCTAAATCATCAGGAAAAAGAAATATTTGATTAGAGTACTAAATAGCTTAGAATTAAATAATTAATATGAGTTAGTAATCTATTTTTTATGAACATAAAAAGTTAGTATAAGAAATTAGTTTTATACTTGCGTATCAGTTTGTATTAGGTGTAAGACATACCTACATTTAAACATTCATATATTTTTTTTGCAAGCGCATACTTACACACATATTTATACGTTTTATTTAACATATGTTAAAACAGTATACGGACAAAAATTTATGATCACCATGATAGATTAATCATGATTGCAGTTTTGTTTAAATAGTTTTTTTGCAACTAAATGAAAACACGAAAAAGATATAAATAATTGGTGAAATGCATTATTTGAAAAATTATTGTAAGTTAATAACAACAATTTTGCCCTTAAATATAGTACTAACGACTAGCTTCATCTTTGTCAAATGTAAGTGATTTATTTTATTTCTACATACTTCATTTAATTTTAATAAAATTTTGCAATTTTGTTATGTATACGTTAGGTTGGTGAAAACCCTCCAACTGAACCCTCCCCGAGGGTGTCAACTGGTTGTGGGCGCTACAGTCACAGTCATGTCATGTGCGTTGCCATAATAAACTAGCCGGCTCTCATACCGCATCGCAACTGGTAAACCAGGCCGAGCTTAATATCGGATATACTGGCTACCAGGATAAGTCACGAACTGGACAGACGGAGATCAAAAGTACTAAGGGTGATCAACTTAGACCTGCGACACGGACGGAAGGTCTGCACCGAAAGGGAAATCGAGGGGCTAGGTGCTCTGCGGGTTCCTCGGTATTCAGGGGGATAATACCCACGCCCTCGAAGAGTACCGGAGGGAAGGCCAAGCGGACTGGACACCCTACCAACGAACAAAGGCATGCGACAATGAAAGAGACATCGTTACGGAAGGAAAGCCACGGGCATGTGGGTTCCGAGCAAAATACACCACAGCCTTCGACGAGTACTGGACTAACATCCGGACAAGTACTGAATTTCAGAGAGGTACGACAGACATTAGGCCTGAGTGGTGCTGGGGCGAAATGGTACCTTTGCTACCTCAAAGAAGGTTTATCGGCTTAGAAGGCCGAACTGAAGGCGGTAGAGCGGAAAAAACTCCGGAAGTTATGAAACGCGTTGCGGCGGATATTAGCCCTTCGGTGGCATACGCGTGACACCGAAACCCAGGGTAGTAAACAGGAAGCTAAGGGCTACAGACTGGCTGTTCTGGCGAAATACTTCCCAGAGGTTGCATTCACTTACGAGGAGCTAGGGATAATAGAGAACACCATCGTCGAAGAGATGAAAAAGGGCTGGAGAATCAAACTCCAAATTGATGGTACCCACTTTCGACCAGGTCTCATACCGGTGGATTGTTCTGATGCGGACTCGGCTAAATGGCTTCGGATGACCGCTCCTCAACTGCCTGGTTGGAAAGGGCCGCAGTTATCTACGTGCGATGGGAACAATATACCAAGCATACACATGGTAACGGCGTACCTCCCGAAGGCGGTGGGAGTTGAAACAAAGAAACTGCTCGATCTCCTAGTTGCACAAAATGAGGGTATCCATACCAACCTGTGGAAGATCTTCAGGAGCAAGGATGAAAAGGCAGGGAAACTTCTGACGATCGGGATCGATGACCGATCGCTGGATGCTATCAAAAAGAACAACTGTGTCATAAAATACAGGTTTGGTAGCATTCCAGTGCACGTTCACAAATCGAAGTCGCAATAAGCGAGGTGGTCGAGGAAGTCAATATTCTACCTCACGAAAGTGAGGGTTTTGACGACTTCGACCTCACTATGCTGAACAGTGCGACGGATGACGACTCCAAGATGGCCGTTCTGACAGAGATTGACATTCTGACGACGGACGAGGAGGATACCAGCACTAAGGTAGCGCAGATTACTCTGCACCACGCGAGAGCTACCTCGGCAGTAATCGCCAGAACTGCCCTCAGGAATAGACTGGGAGTAGTGCTGGTCCAAAAACCCTGGGTCGTTAGAGGTCAAATGAAAGGCCTGGCGGTAAGCAATATGCAGGCAATTTGGGACACCAGGTGTGCAAATCCAAGATCCTGCCTAATGATAACTATAAGTTTGAAATTCTCTTGTCTTTCAGATTTCCTGACAAAGGATCTGGTAGCAATCCAAGTCTCTGTCAACATCAACGGGACCCAGAAGCAAGCTGTCATAGGCACATGCTACATGCCAGGAGAAAACGCTCATGCACCACCGCTGCAAGTCAATAGACTGGTCGACCCTTGATACTCGGGTGCGATGCTAATGCGAACCATGAGGCTTGGGGCTGCAGCAACACCAACCGAAGGAGTAAGTACCTTCTTGAGGTCATTCTTAGCAAAAGACTAGAAATACTAAATGTTGGGATTACACCAACATTTGTTAACTTTACGCGTAAGGAGGTCCTAGACATATCAATAGGGAATACTCTGATGAAAACGCTAGTTAAAGATTGGATAGTGTCTAACGAACCTTCCATGTCAGACCATAGAATTATAAGGTTTGATATTGCAGGAACTAGTAGAGAACTGTAACAAATTACTTACTGACGCAGTTGTCCTTTGAGTAGGGTTTGCTCCTAGAGGGATGTTCCCTGGTGGAGTAGCCATCTCAGTAGTCTCAGAAACAATGTTCGTAAACTTTTCAACCGGGCAAAACGAACCGGAAGTTGCACGGAATATAGGCAAACTCTAACTCTCTATAACAAAGAGATCAGAGCTGCGAACCGCGCGAGCTTTAGAAGCTTCTGCGAAAACAGATATCAGACAACAGAGGCCTCAAGACTCTGTAAAGAAATGTCTAAAAACGCTACTATCTCATGGGCAAGCCTTAAGAAGAGCGATGAAAGTTATATGAAAGTTATACTGAGAGTGAAGAGAAGAAGGTCAAACTCCTTCTGAATACTCACTTCCCTTTAAAAAAGAAGATACCGAGTGAGGATATAGGTAGAATAAGCAAGAGTAACTGGGAAATGGCGGGAAGGATATGTACAGAGCCAATGTTGAGATGGGCGATAAATTCTTTGAAACCGTTCAAATCACCCGGACCTGACGGAATCTTCCCAGTCTTGATACAGAGGAGACTAGTGGTGTTTATCCCAAAGGTTTGAAAGAAAGACGCACTTTATCCAAAATCCTTTAGGTCAATATGCCTCAGATCATTCTTATTAAAATCACTTGAAAAAGTAGCGGACAACTAGGTAAAAACCACAACTCTTGCAAGTTACCCACTGCACGCCTGTCAACATGCTTATAGGGCGGGCCGCTACTGAAACCGCCCTCTATCAACTGGCAGCAGAACTCCAAATAACCCAGATAACAAGGAAACAGCTGTAGCTGCTTCCCTGATAATTGAAGGAGCTTTTGATAACACGTCACATGCAGCCATAAACAGGGTTTTAAGCAACAGGGGAGTCAACAATACCCTAGTGACATGGATCAGCATCAGGAGAATAGAAATCGACACAATCACTGGAAGCAACATAATAGCCAACACAACAAGAGGTTGCCCACAAGGCGGAGTATTATCCCCGCTTCTGTGGAACCTTGTAGTAGATGAACTCCTTCAGAACCCAACGGAGACTGGTATCACCTGCCAATCTTATGCGGATGACATAGTACTATTATGTAGAAAATTTCTACCAGAAGGTGGTACACTACTGCTGGACTGGGAATCAATCCATTCAAAAGGACCTATATACTTGATGGGTTTAAGCCGATCCGTCTTGACGGGATAAACATAGAATACCAGAAGGAGGTCAAATTTCTAGGGGTTATACTAGATAAAAAACTGAAGTGGAAATCCCACATTGAAGAAGTGGGGAAGAAAGCCGTAAGAATCTTTATGGCATGTAAATTCATGGCTGGGAAAAGTTGGTGCTGCTCCCCAAAAATATTCAGATGGATGTTTACGGCCATTGTACGTCGTACAATTACTTATGGGGCCGTTGGCTTGGTAAATAGAACACACCAGCAAGATGCTATTACAACAATAAGTAAACTGCAAAGGCTGAAGTATAATGGGCAACAATGTCTGAGTGCTTGGTAAACTCATATTTGGGTTTCCGGCCTACCCCAAATCAATCCAAACTGCAAAGGCTGGCTTGCGTCAGCATAATAGGGGCTATGAGAACCTGTACAACGGCAGCGCTCGAAGTTCTACTAGACCTACCACCTCTTCACCTCCATATTCAAATACAAGCGAAGAGGACCACCCTAAGGATGACCGGTACCAAAATCGGGACTAAGGGGTTTTTGAGTCGGAGGAAGTTTAACACTCTAACTCAACGATATCGCTATACCGAGAGATACCATGAAACCCGAGTTAAGCTTTGCAAAAAGATTCAAAACGGCTTGCTTACCGAACACGGTACCGGAGTCGGTGTGTATGGACCGAGGACAAAGTACTCGGAATCAATGGGGACACAGATGTCCATTTTTCGAGCAGAAATGTATGCTATATAAAGGTTTGCGGTGTTTATCCTCCAGCGCAACTACCGGGGACGCAATATTGCTATTCTATCGGACAGCCAGGCAGCCATCAAGGCCCTCAAATCTTACCAGGTAACCTCAAAACTGGTGATGGAGTGTCTTGATAAGCTGAACCCACTTGGCCTAACGAACCGGGTCTGGGTTCTTTGGGTGTCAGATTTCGCTGGAATCTTTGGAAATGAAATCGCAGACATGCTCGCAAAAAAGGGGGCATCAACCTCGTTTATAGGTCCCGAACCTTTTTCAGGGTAAGGGAAAGGGGCATTATCAGCATCAACGAGAAAATAGGAGGAAGCCCTCAGTAAATCACACTGGGACAATATACTAGGTCTGGAACATTCCAAATCCCTTTTGGGTAGCTACAACCAAACAAGATTTAGGGAATGCATGGGCTTATCAAAGAAGAACTTGAGAATGATCACAGGAATTCTTACAGGACACTGTAGGCTGAATTATCACCTAAATAAACTGGGACTATATTCGCAAGAGCGTTGCAGATTCTGCAGGGAAAAGAAATAAACTTCTAAACACGTTCTGGAGAAGTGATGCACAAACGCCAAAAATGTCTAGGCGAATATCTCATTACGGACGATGGGATAACTTCCAGAAATTTAGGCTCAATACTAAGATTTATCTCGGAGGTTGGACTAAAGGAAATTCTTTAATCCAAGTAGGGGGCACAATAGATCTTAAGGTCGCAGTGCTATGTCCCCAACAACAATAATAATATGTATACATTTGTATATACATATATATGCGAATATGAGCATATTGATTGTTTGTACTTTGACACTCCATTGAAAGATCCCGCATACAGACCTGTACATATATATGTACATACATACATATAACATAGTTTCCTTTTTATTGTCTCTCATTGTCTTGCCTACATACATATGTATATATATTTTGCGTACTTATGTATATGCATATAAAATAGTTAAAATAGGAAGATAGTATAGAGGAAAATATATATGCTATTTACATAAGTTTTGCAAAAAAGAAAATACTTGATCTTAAAAGCAAATTTGAATTGAAATTCGAAGTCTTGAAAATGTCGTTATAATTTTGCTACAATTGTTTTCCGGGTAATGAAGTGAAGAAATAAGAGTGCACAAGGGCCTAACAAACATTTTTTTTAGCGCAAGTAAGGGCATGGTAGGGTGGGTACAGAAGTGCGAGCGCGGGTAAATCTTCACTGCTCCCAGCGTGCAAACCTATTTAGATTCTGTGTTTTTCGTTTCATTTAGTTCAGTTTTAATCAGAATTCCATGTACATTTTCTTATAAATTTTTTTTTACCTTAACCACGGTTATAAGTTTTTTTGTAATTTCTAAAACAAAACAGGGGCTCTGTAATAGCATTGTAAAGACTGAGATCTTAGAGAAGAGGTCGCGAACCCCCCAACCACTGCTTGTTAGCCGCAAAGACGGGCCTCGATAGACCTCGCTCCCAACGGTCAAAGTATGAAGACTCTGAAGCCGTAAATCCGGCGTATTACTTATCGGTTGCATCCGGTTCCTTTACTTCTTGAGAAAGTATAATAACATTATGATATATTAGAAAGCTTTTGTGTGTGTGTGAACACTTACATGGTAGCCTGCACGCAAAAAAATAGACATTACAAAAATGGCGCCCAACGTGTGGCCGCGCACACAAGAAAACAAACATTACACTATCACGGCGGCTATGGCTACGACCACGGTCATTTTGCCGATAGTTATGTGGAAATCAAGCAACACCATTAAGTGAAAGGTGTGTAAAATGCGAGCGATTTAACGATAATGTGACTGTATATGTACTTATAAGAGTAAATTAGTTGCACTGTTTTTTAATCGGGTACTATACATCCTTACTCCTATACAGGGTGTCTCAGAACTCAACGGGATTGATTGTAACCATTATGAGAAAAATCAGAAAAAAAATCTATCCCATGCAGTTTGAAAATTATGGGCATTTAAGAAAAACCCAGAAATTTGGTCAAACTGTAACCATTTTTCGGTTATTGTGGTTAATTTTTATTATTTTTGTTCATTTTAACTTTGGAACCTTAACCCTAAATAACATTTCTAGAACCTAAGTCAAAAATAATGACACAATTGTTCCAAGTTTTCTAGAATTAAGACTATTTGAATTTCCTAAATTTTATATGAGAAAATTTACCAACTTTGTTAGAGGACATACCTCTAACAGATCGTCGCCCCATGTGGTATCAACAGCTGTTCAGCGCTTTACGCAGTGAAAGTAAGAGATTTCCTTGACCAGGAATAACCGGAAAGGTGGATTGGGCGTTCAGGCACTATCTCGTGGCCAGCCCGATCCCCAGATTTAAATGCCCTGAATTTTTTTTAATTGGGGCGTTCTCAAAGAAAAAGTTTATTCAAAGCCTATTGAGAGCGTAGCCGAGCTGCGTGAACGAATTTCTCAAGCTGTTGAGGACATCAACTCTCGAGGATATACCCGGCTAATAAGTAGATCTTTTTTAAGAAGATGTAGGGCGTGTATTGAGGCTGATGGTACACAATTTGAACATTTATTGTAATAAAAAATGTTATTTACCTATCTGACTTTTTTTTTTATTTATTTATTTTTTTTATTTTATAATCATTTATACAATGAATTATTTATTATATAAATACATGAAATCGCAGCACTGGCTACTAGGCCTTCAGCCGCCTTATTATTAGTTTAGGTAATTGCGTTAGTTAGTTGTTAGTAGCTTATATGTATTTTAGTAAATTTCTATATTTTAAAAATTTATATGTAATCATTACGTTTTTATCTGAGGGATTTTTTAACGCTTGTGTTAAGTTAATGTTGTCAGAGCAGTGTGTTGTTCAGTGGGTTACTGGGCAGTCTGCTAGTATATGTTGAATTGATACGGGGTTGTCGCAAAAAGGACAATTGGAACGGGATTTTCCCATAAGTTAATGCGAGTGAGTTAGGATGGTATGTCCGATCCTGAGGCCAGTGAATGCTTTGACGGCGCTTATTTTCGTGGTGGGCCCATACCAGGTTGGTATTCTATCTGGGTTGATGATGGCGTAACTATGGGTGTGTAGTTTCCAAGCATTTAAGTTTTCTTCGAGCCTTTTGAGTTTTATGAAGTTGCCTATGTCTTGTTTCAAAAGATACATAGTTCTAAGTAAGAGCCGGTTTTTAATTTTGTTTTTAACACTTTTGGCAGCGGCGTCAGCAAAGTGATTACCAGTTATTCCAACATGGCCAGGAATCCACATTATTTTGATTTTTCTCGGAGAACTGATCACGGCGTCTCTGATTTTGCTTATTATTAGGTTGTAATTTGATAATGAGTTAATGGCTGAGTTGCATGACTTGCTGACGGTGCAAATGGCAGATGCCTCTGCTGAGAAAATTGAACACATATAAGGAAGAAGCCAGTTGCAGATTGCATTACCTGTGTTCGTGACAACGGAAAAGGACATAGAGGCGTTTTCTGAAAGTGTGGATGATTTGAGGGCTTGGAACTGCGTACTGAAATTATTGTCAGAACTGTTGTTGGAAAAATGATTGACGAATTCTTCTGCGATATCTACTGGATTGTTTAAGTAACCTGAAGGCAAATTTAAGCATCTGATTACTGTCGTGGTGTGCGTTCCAGCTAACTTTTTGACGTCGGCCCAGATTTGTCTCGGATTGAAAGAAGAGTTAATTTTAGGCGTAAAATCTTCCAGACATTTGCGCTTGGCGTGTTTGACGGATCGACGAAAGTTGGCGTTGGCTTTTTTGAAGCAAATGAGCTTTTCTAGTGTACGGCATCGTTTGTAGTCATACCACGCAGTTTGTTTCTTTGTTTTTAAAGAATCTAATTGTTTATTCCACCAAGGAATATTTTTCGAAATTCTTGAGTGCTTAGTTTGTGGAATGGAATCGTTTGCTGCTGAGCGAATAATTTTCGTTATTCGAGCAGTTTCCTGGTTGGGATTTACCGCCGGTGGACTTTTATAACATTTAACTTTACAAAGAGTTTGGAATTTCACCCAGTCAGCGTGATCGGTTTTGAAAATATTTTTGAGTGGCTGCGCCATTGTTTAAGGAGATTGTTTTCCTCTGGTGTTTACTGTCGTTGAACCCCATATCGCGCTCCATGCATTCAAGTCGCCGGCAAAGATCATTGGGGAAGGAAATTGACTGGTTATTTGCATGATATCGTTTATGGTGAAGTGTTGGTCAGGTGGAATGTATACGCATATTACGTGAATTTTTTGTGTTAGAACTATTTCAATCGATAGCACAGCCAAATTTGACTGGATATGTTTCACTTTGTGTGGAATGTCCCTTCTGAGTAAACCTCCAATGCCTTGTTTATTCGTTTTGTTATGTGGAAGATACCAACGTATTGTTTGGGAGTATGAGCAGTCTGTTTGTAAGCGATATGTGTTTCGTTTAAGAGTATTATTGATAGTGCGTAATCTTTTATTAGAAGCTGGAGTTCTTTGTAATTGTTAATGTAGCCATTTAGGTTCCATTGCATTATTGTACACATGTTAGGAGAGTACTTTATTAAGCAGTTAGATTAAAGATATGTAACTGGAAAGATTGAAGAAGGGAGAAGATGAGAAAGCTTAAGAAAGAATGAGATAACAACTAGAATGAGAAGTCAGCTTAGCTGAGTGTCACCTGTTGAAAGCTCACTCAAGTGATTATTGAGAGACTTTGTTATATTCAACTTCGTTGTTTTCTGTGTTATTTTGTTGTTTTTGTTTGGAATGTTGGCGTATTGCCGATGTGTCAGAATCATTAATATAGCTATTGTGGAATTCCATTGATCGAAGTGGATTATTGTTGGCGGTTGGATATTTATTGATGGAATTTAGAGTGCTGAAAATTAGAGAAGATGTTGGTTGACTGAGAGAGGTAAGATCAATTGCGAAGTTATTGTTTATGGAAGTCTCGTTGTTATTTATTATCATAGAGAGTTGTGTTCACTTTTGGAAGAAGTGAAGATAGATGCTGAGCAGCTTTCTGTGTTCTGATTATTTTTTTATTTGGGGTGTGGTTGATGTTTGTATTATTTTAGGTTGAGTGCGCTGTAATTTGAGTCGCTGACAGTTTTCTGGGAAGTGTATTGGAAGACTGCAAATAACGCACATTGGCAGTGTTTAGCCGTGTATCCCAATTTCTGGCACGACTTGCATTGCATCGGATTTGGAACATAAGGGCGCACAGAGGTCATTCACCATGCGATGTCAATTTTTGTAGAAAGAGTGTAGGATATAAGCGTTACTCCAGTATATTTTTCAACACCATCAACTACTCGTTTAAATTTGTAGACAGAGGTCACTTGATCTGACTTTAAGCCTTCGATTATTTCATCTTCCGGGACGTCTATGAGGAATGGTGCATAGATCGTGCCTTTATTGGAGTTAAGGTGTTCATGATAGATAGCTGTGACTGATCAAATGGAGGGAAGATGTTTGGCTTTTATAAATATCTCAGCTATGAGTTTGTTATTTACTAGAATAAGTAAGCTTCCATCACGCAATTAACTGATTTTGTTTATTTCTTTGCTTATGGTTAAAATGGCATTGTGAACACCAAAACACGAGGTTTTTGAAAGATGTTTGGAAGTATCGTCAGATTTTAGCACAATAAATTTTGGATCTTCTTTTTTTGTAGGTGGAAGAGTAGGAAAAATGTCCAATAATTTTTGATTCGCTTTTTTACGCTTAGATTGGGGACTCTGGGCAAGCAGAGCGAACCTATTGTCCCCGAAATGGGTAGCCCCTTGGGGCATTTTTGATCAAAGAGCACTCACACTTCTGTGGTTAAGTTTTTCTTACTCACATACATATATACGGCAAACCAAATATGTTTGCAAGAGTAGATTAAGCAAAGTAGAAGTATACGCGGCGTGCTAAATGACTAGCAGAAAATCGAAAATGACAACGACACAACTGCTCAGCACGAATGTTAATCGGTGACTATATATCTGACAGTCATCGGTCAACCTTCGATTCGAACAGTTGTGTTTTCGTGACTTTCCTAATTCTCTTTTCTCCGCCTATTCGGCAGTGCCACGTGAGTGTGTTACTTGCAATTTGCATAAAAACAAATTATTTCAACCTCTTGAGAAATTGAAATTTTCCATAAAAACCTTGTGTTTAGTGAACAAGCAATATGCCTCCTGAACCCCTCACGGGGAACAGGTTCAAAGAGCTGGCCCAACCCCCTAGCCCACGAACCAAAAAAAGAAAGGTAGGAAAAGGCCAAGTGGTAACTGAGGAATTTTTTCCTTCTTTACCACCAATAAAAAGCTTTGCCACAAGGAACCCAAAGTTTATAATAATCCAATCCACCGACGAAACAAAGCCTTTATCAAAGTTTAGTGTGTTTGCAAAAAAAAAGCTATTGATTCGATTAGCACCGAAGTCGAAAACGTCAGCATGCTACGCGATGGTAGTTTACTTGTGCTTGTGAAAACGCAGAAAATTGCAGATAAGTTTCTCAAATCAAAAGATTTCGGCGGATTATGTCCCGTTTCAGTGTCGCTTCACAAAACATTAAACTCTAGTAAAGGTACAATATACGACAAAAATCTCATTCCAACACCCGATGACGAAATACTTGACGACCTTAAGTCTCAAGGAATTACACAAGTTTACAAGTTTACAAGAAAGGTGGACGATAAAATCACTCCGACTGGTGTGATTCTCCTCACATTCAACTTATACGAGCCCCCAAAAACCATTGATATCGCTTGGTATAAAACCCGAGTTCAGCAATACTATCCAAATCCAATGCGTTGCAAAACATGCCAAAAACTTGGTCATACCATGAAGCATTGCAAAGGTGTCCCCACGTGTGTAACATGCAGCTTACCTCCTCACAGCCCCACAACCTGCACACGTACAATGTGTACAAATTTTTTTGGCACGCACTCTGCGTCATCACCTGACTGTCCGAAATACCAGCAGCTGAAGCAAATTCTTAAAATTCAAACCACAAACAAATGTACTTTTGCCGAAGCCAAGGTAACATACAAACAAAATAACCCCACCCAAGTTTCACCCCTCTACTCCTCAACCTTAAGAAATCAAAATCAGAAAAATTTCCGACCGATGACTCTTCTTAATGAAATCACATATGTATCTATATTTATATACCAATATAGTTATTATGTTGTGTACTTATTGTTCGTAACATATAAGAGAACTTTTCTTTTAGTTAGAGTATTACTCTTATTACTCTTAAATTTAAAAGCAAGTAACCCTCTTAGTGTTGTTTATATTAAATGGTTAAGTTTTTACAGTGGAACATAAAAGGTTATTACAATAATTTCAACAGTTTACAACTTCTACTAAAAGAATATTCACCATACATAATAGCTCTTAATGAAACCCATCTGCCAAAAAACAAATACCCTCTAGTCCCCAGTCAATACACAGGGTTCTTTCACAACTTCGACCACAATATCTACGCACGGCAAGGAAACGCTGTTTTAATTAAAAATAACATCCCACATAAGCAAATAGACATAAACTCTAGTCTTTCGACGATTGCCATCGAAATCAATCTAGGATTCAAAATAACAATAATTTCAATTTACATACCACCCAAGCAAAAATTTAAATCTCAAGAAATAAACAGAATTTTAAGCCAAATCCCTTCTCCTATATTTTTAGTAGGGGATTTCAATGCGTGGAGCACCCTATGGGGTTCTGCGTCTACCAACACGAGAGGCAAAGCAGTCGAAGACGCTATCCTTGCAAACGATCTCACTGTACTCAATGATGGGAAACCTACCCACTTTTCTACGCACAATACGTTTACCAATATAGACCTATCGATCTAAAACACTTGAAAATCTCTATTCAAGCGATCACTTTCCGATTCTTTCCAAAATTTTTTCACAACAATCTAATGTAAAAGTCCCACATAGATCCAAATTTATCATTGAAAAAGCAAACTGGCCACAATTCCAAAATATTGCTCGCGAACTGCACAGTTTCAGACCAACTTCAGAAAATATCAACCAAGAGACAGCTGTGATAACAAAAGTTATAAGATCCTCAGCCCATATTTCCATACCACAGACAAAAAAAAACCGCCTAAATAGAGCAGTCCCCTGGTGGAACCCTTGCCTAGCGTCACTGAAGAAAAACAAACAGGACCTGTGGAAGAAATACAAGAAATCACGAACCATCTCTGATCTTATAGAATACAAGAAAGCCAACGCATTTTTCAGAAAGCAATTAAAAAATGAAAAAGCTAAGAGTTTCGAAAATTTTACAAAAAATATTAATCCTTCATCTAACCCACAAAAGGTCTGGGCTGGTATTAACTTACTGGCGGGTACATACAAAAAACCATCTATCAAATTTATTAACGACAACAACAACGTAATATATGACTCAAAGGATATCTCTGAGTATTTCGCTGCAAACTGGTCCGCTTCCTCGTGTAACAATAACTTTCACCCGCTTTTTGTCTCAAAAAAACAAGACACAATTTCTAAAACTTATGCGAACTTGGCACCCTCGCCTTGTGCAAAAAAAATAGAAACTCCCATCTTCTATAGCGAAGTTATATCGACTTTGAATACTTCAAAAGGAAAATCTCCAGGACTTGATAGAATTTCCTATCAAATGATCAAAAACCTTCCTATACCACTTATGAGCCGTCTCATTCAACTATACAACAATATTTTCGACAGTGGTATATACCCTCAAGCTTGGAAATGTGCTAAAATCTGCGCCATTAGTAAGCCAAATAAACCCATCACAGATATATCTGGGTATAGGCCTATATCCCTCCTTTCGTGCCTAGGAAAAACTTTTGAAAAGATAATTCCTAAGCGCCTTATGTGGTTCGCCATAAACAGCAATCTCGTCAGCCATCACCAACGTTACTAAAAGCTTCTTAACTAACCGGAAGTTTCGTGTCTCAATAAGCAATGCATATTCCAACACGTACGTGTTACACAATGGCATACCCCAAGGGTCACCGTTGTCTGTAATTTTTTTCATCATAGCTTTCAATAAAATTAGCACAATAATTTCCAAATATAACCACATGGAGCACATAATGTACGCTGACGATGTACTAATATTTTCTATATGCACTATACATAACGAATTTTTAAATATTCTTGCAGACCTAACCGAATGGGGTAAATGGTCAGGTGCTATTATAGAGTATGAAAAATGTCAATTATTTCATATATGCAAAAAAAAAATTGTAATAATGTAAAATATTTAAACTATAACAATTATGTAATAGAAGCTACCAAGTGCCTTAAAATTTTAGGAGTTATTTTTGACAATAAATTGACGTTTAAAGATCATTGTATTCATGTTAAAAATAGCATTTCGAAAAGACTCAATATTATAAACTATCTATCCACAAAAAGATCATTTGTTCACATGAAAACTTGCATTAGTATTGTAATAGCATTAATTCTATCCAAAATTGATTATGGGCTAAGCATATACGGAAACTGCTCTAAAGCAAACCTTCGCATAATCAAACCTCTATATCACTCAGCTGTCCGTAGAAGTATTCGAGCATTTAGAACCTCTCCAGTCAAGATGATCCTCGCTGAGGCTGGACTTCCAACAATCGAAGAACGCATTATATCCTGCACACTGAAGCTTACGCCGAAATTGTTCCTGTCCAACAACAAAATATTGTATGAAATAACGCAGAAAGTTTCGAAGTATAAACGAACCCCTAAGAGGAGCTCCGCAATATACATGTGTATACACGAATCAAAGGCGACAGGGTTTAACCTATTACCTACGTTAAACACACCCGACAAGTCACCACCTTGGCTGCTTAATAATTCCGCATTCATATTAAGTCTTCAAACTTACAGGAAAGAAAACACTGATCCGATTGTTTATCATCAACTATACGTAAACACCATTGAAACATATACATCAATGGGATGGAAGTGCATTTTCACTGACGGGTCCAAAAACGATCACTCTACTGCTTTCGCTGTCGTTGACAGTAACGGCAATACGATTAAGGCCGGTACACTCGCTCATATCTGTTCCGTTTATACGGCAGAAATAGTTGCTGTACTAAACGCTATTGAGTACGCCTCAATAAACAAAGGAAAATTTATTATTCTAACCGATAGTATGTCAACCATATCTGCGACACAAAATATCTGCAATAACAACGCCCTGATTAACGCAATAAGAAACAAGCTTTTACATAACACCAAAAAGATAAAGATTATGTGGATTCCCGGGCATACGGGAATAAAAGGAAATGAACTTGCGGATAAAAGAGCCAAACTAGCTACAAAAGAACCATTGGTTATGATCCAACAAGCCAGCAAAAATGACATACTCGCACACATTAACAACCACATGGAATTAATTTCACAGGAAAGCTGGAATAACATTTCACACCATTACACAAAAATCAACCCCAAAGGAGAAAAACCTGTCTATCCACTTCATAGTAATCCCGTCGAGATCGCCAACTTTGTGAGACTTCGCATAGGTCACACTAAAATAACGCACGAATATAGACTCAAGCATAATTCTGAACCTATTTGTCTCTTCTGTCAAAGACATCCAACAAGTATTGAACATATTCTTGTTAACTGCGCCAGCTTAGCAACGCATAGAACTAAGATTTTCGACAACGCTGACCCGCTAAGCTTACTTGCGTCACCCTCCACTGAAAATATAAATAAAATTAATAAATATCTTAAAGTAATTGGAATACTTGACCAAATCTGAAGCAACAATTTATAGTTAAACAAAAAAAAAAGACTTAATTAACCTAATAAAATCTCTTTAAGTATTACTTATACGTAAAATAGCTGAAAGCTTTGGTAGCTATAGCTCTTAAGTAGAATAATAATTGGTATTATTGTTTTTACTCATAATAAATAAATAAATAAATATATATCTGACTTTTATTCCAATAAACTTAAACTAAACTAGGTCAATATTTTTCATTATTTTTTTAATTTTACTTACATTTGTTGACTTTGGTAAAAGTGGCGTCACTATCTGTCTCGCTCACTCATGGCAAACATGTCCACTATCCATCTCTCTCATCATTTTACCGTAAAGTTAAGAACCTACCAAGATCTTGTACGAATAAAAAACATTTGAACTGAGTAAAATGGGTTAGCAAAAATCGGATTACTTGAGGTTTTTATTTTTTTACTCGTTTTTTTTTAGTATGAAACTAACAAGTATTGAACCATTTTACAATCCTGATTAAATACGAGAACTTTTAATGGCACTTGCCAAGGCACTTCAGTACATTTTTTTTAGGGTTAAGGATCCAAAATTTAAATGAACAAAAATAATAAAAATTAACCACAATAACCGAAAAATGGTTACAGTTTGACCAAATTTCTAGGTCTTTCTTAAATGCCCATAATTTTCAAACTGCTTGGGTTAGCTTTTTTTCTCATGATGGTTACAATCAATTTTGTCACCCAGTTTCGGCTTGACGTTGAGTTCTGGGACACGCGGTATACATATGTAGTAGAAATGTTTTCTAATCAGAAATTAATCTTCTTTTGGCTTTATTATAAATATGAAAAATGATATTAACCAATTTTAATAAAATTTAACAGGGAAACGGTTTATATCCTATTTTGAAACATAGGATACTTTGAATATACATAAGTGAAAATGGCACTGGCCATACATGAGCTAGACTGAGGGAATTTGGTGCGGATGTATGAATATACATAAATATAATCAGTTTCATGTTCATGGAGAAAATTATAGGATATTGGAAGAGTGGGCGTACCACCTGTGAATTTTTGATATCGCATTTCTCCGAATATATGTGCGATAGAGTACTGAAATGAAGTTGTTAAAAACAACGGTTGACTTTTTATACCCGCGCAATAATGTACAAGGGTATTATAACTTTGTTCACATAACGGTTGCTTGTAACAGCATAACGGAATCAAGATAGATATAGACATATATATACCAAAATGCTCAGAAAGAAAAGAGAAGTCGATTTAGCGATGTCTGTCTGTCCGTCCGTCCGTCCGTCCGTCCGTGCAGACGATAACTTGAGTAAAAATTGACATATCTCAATGAAACTTAGTTGGTAGATTGCCTTTGACCCAGAGCAGGTTGGCATTGAAAATGGGCGAAATCGGACAATAACCACGCCCACTTCCCATTTAACGGCAATTGTCGAAAATGAAAAATTGCTATATTTCAGTAGCTATGGAAAATAATATGCTCAAATTTGGTATGTATTGTGGTATTTGAGCAGGAAATCCGACTGTATCAAAATTTTTTACAGGGGGCGTGGCACCGCCCACTTATGAGTTCATATGTATATCTCTGGAACCACCCACCGATTTAGTTCAAATTTGGTATACGTATTACAATATGCCTATTTAAGCGATATTTATCAAAATCTGACCATAACCACGCCCACCTGTCATATAACGGTAATTTTCGAAAACACTTAAAATCGGATATTTCAATAAATGTTGAAGGGAAATATCTTGAGTTTAGTATGTGGTGTTGTATTGCAGCCAGAAATCCGACTATATGAGATCATATGTATATGTCTGGAACTACTTTATCGATTTCGTCTAAACTTGGCACACATGTTAGATTATACCTAGTTAATTTAAAAATTTAGCTGTAAGCGTGCGCCGGGTATATAAAGTTCGATCGAACTTAGCCACTTCTTTACTTGTTTTTAAATAAAATTTTTAATTTTTTAGCCAATTAAAATAGAGTTCTTCCTTTATACATTGTATTTGTGTAAAAAAGCAGAGTAAAATCTAGCGGGTATTAGCTAGTTAATACATAAATTAAATAATTACTTAAAAATAGTATTTTGATACGTACTTACTTACTTAGTACTTTCAACTACATACCATTTCGCAAAAAGGGATCACATTATTTCCTCTTTCTGCGTACTTCCAAAATACAACTATAGATTAAGGAGTGTCAGATTTTAGATGCCAGTAAGTACAGAACCTTTTATAATTGAATCATGCTTACATACATACATACATTTGTAAGCACGTAACGTAAAAACATTCTCAATTTAACTTTCATTTGCAGAGAACAAATACAAGAGAACTGAATGAATTTTAATTATTAGAAATTTAATATTCCTGTATCCTGGTTCATTTTTGTGAAATAGTTTGCGGGCTCTGGAGAGTCGACTTGATCGCGTGCTAAACAACAATTTATCAAATGCTTGTCCTTTGGAAATTGTTTTTTATTTAAATTATTTTACGAAATAAAAAAATAAAAAATATTTATGCCTACCCGATATATTTTCGAAAATACTAACAAGCCATTTTTTTTTTTTTAATTTCAATTAACAAATCGAAAAAAATTATTGTGCCATTTGTGTTCTCGAAAACTAAGCGCACTGTTTTTAACTACAATAAATACTCGTTCTGCCCACATTTTCCTACTCATAATTGCCCGAATGATAAGAATGCAGTGGGTTGGCTACTGTTATGAAAACTATGCTAGCAGATTTATGTCTGTGCTAATATTTCTTCTGAAATATGGACAAACGATCGAGCACAGATCGTTAGCAAAAACGCTGCAAACAAAAAGGCCACAAAAGCCATTATAACAAAAGCACAGAAAGCTCTCAAAGCGCCACAGCTCGCGGCAGTAGCGATTGTTGTTATGTATTATATGTATTTATGTATGTACATGCTTGCTCACTTGACCGCGTGGAAAGAGTGGAACTGCTGGTCGATTGACCTTAATCGATTGTCATTCATTTGTTCACTGCATTGCAATGCTTTGGATTGCATTGTCGTCGTGCCATTCAATTCATTGCATTCTTTGCGGCGGGTATTCACTGCGCGACGCTGTGAAATTGCGATTGAAAATGAGCAGGTGACGGAAAGTAATGTGCAGGGCGACCAGGTTGAGCAGACGCCAACGGTCAACGGCTGCGCATGCTTTCATCAGGCATTCTACAATTAAAACAAAAAAAATTTTATATTTACCTCAGGCAGTGCAAGCAAGCAATTGAGGTGATTTGATTTACGAAAAAACCAGCGAAGAATGGAAATGGCATAAAAAAAAGCGTATCAAGAAAGTGAATAAAGGGACGAGCGAAACGTGCTAATGAAGCATTGTTAATATTGCTGCAATATTTGTGGTCGCATTTGTTGTAGTTGTTATTATTTGTTGTTTGAGCGCCTATTTTCACGCTGCATGCCAGCAATGTCCGATTGCACAAACAAACAGTTGCAGTTAACTGTCTCATTGTGACACAGTTAAAGGTAGCAACAATAACAGCAACCACAACAAAAAGAAAATGTGAGGTTGAAAAAATGTATTGAATGCACCTGAGAGTTCACTTAACGGTCGCCCATTGGGCATTGGAGCATGCATGCTTACATAGTACACACACATACACAATTACTATGTATGTATGTATGCAAGTATTAAGCACACATGCATACCTGCAAACATTCTGGTACATACATAAGTTTGCACAAATCAAAGTCTTAGCGATAAGAATAGTATGGCAATCACCACTTCCGAGGTTTCGGGATTTTTTTTCATGTAAATCCGTAAGTTAGTTTTGATCTCGATTGATATTTTTTCAATTCGAAAGCACTGTCTCTCCATCCTTGCAATGAAAAACATCGTTTTTTAAGTAGGTCTCAGAGTTGAAACAAATCCTGACAGGAAAATATGAAAGAATTGTATTCTTTTGATTTTCGGAACGAATTGAAATGCAAAATAAACTTGATGATAAATTTAAGCACTATTTAAAAAAAATTATAATTTCTGTATATTGCTTTATCTTATAAACTTTACCAAATTATGAACTTTGATTTTTCTTATATTTGATTAATAAAAATTTTTCATTACAAAACAGTTCATTCCCTAATGAAAACCATGTTAACTTAAATTTTAGGCTTTACACAAAATATTTAAAATTACAAAAAAAAATTAAAACTTTAACATTAAAAAAAAAATTTTTTTGGTATATGAAAAACACTCAGAATCGCTGTCATATATAAATATGTATGTATAGACGAGTGGTTTTCAATGAGGCAATAGCTTCTTCGAAGTTGGTCTTTTTGACAGCTGTTTCTTGATTTATACTCGTTTGGTTTGCCATTTCAAGACGCGTTATTGCTAACATACGGCCCAATTGCTGCAAAAAGTGGTCGAAAATTGGGCCTCTTGCCTGAAATTTATACGAGCCAGCCGTGGCGGTCATTTGCCCGAAATCATTTTTAAAACATAATGGCAAACCCTTATCTTTAAAATAAAAAAACCACCCATTAGGCATGTCAATTTTGGGCATTTTATTGATCCCGGGATTTTCGAGATCTGAAAACAAAATCCCTTGAAAATACCGGGATCCCGAATTTCACGAAGTTTTGATTTATAATTTCTAATTTGTCAAAAAATCTAACACGTCTGAACAATTTGTTGTAATTCATATAATTTGACACACACACAAAATAATTTATACTTCACGCACAAACATACATACATACATATTTGCTTCTATACCAAATATGTATATTTGTGAGACCAATATTATATATTAATATATTTATATTCAGTAAAAAAAGAAATATATCAAGTAAAAATTAAATACATCACCCATTCCATTTTGAGCGATGCAGAATTATTCCTTATTTTGATCAAAATGCAATCTTGACGAAATAAAAGCCTTATGTGTGTTATCCTCCAACCTAGACTTAAATTTGTTGAATTTAAAATCAGCAATGGAGAAGCACGGCTGCGCCTCAAAAGTTGTTGGTTGGATTGTCGACAAAAATTGAAATGCTCTCTGTAGGACATAGCCTTATTACAAAAACTATGAATTTCTATTACCAAGCCTATGCCTTTCGACTATTTGGACAATTTCGAGCTGCTCGTTAAAACTTGATGCAATTTGAAACTTTCTACCGTAAGCACTTCAAGTACCTCGTTATTAGTTCTATTAACATCGCTTTCATAGAAAACTCATTTTCCACTCGAGGAGGATATTCTCCAGCTCATTTATAATTGCCCTTGAAAAAAAAAACATCTAAAAATAGATCGCTACTAAATTCCTTGTTTTCTGAAATTTCGATATTTGAATAGACTTATCCCGGGATATGCGGGAGTTAAAAAGGACGGGATACCGAGTTTTCGGGATCACGGGATTGACATGCCTTTTGTACATATGTATATGTATATGTATATTTACAGCGACTATTTGGTCATTAAAGCGCACTATGATGAATGATAGTTTTCTTTGGTCGCTGCAGCGATTACCACCAACATTACTTAAAAGCACCATTAAAGGGTCACTTAACAAAAGAAAATGCTGAAAATCTGCAAAGTCATAATCCAAATGCACATGTATGTACATATGTGTGTATGCATTGACCTACATATATTGCACAAGAGAAAAAAAACAATACAAACCCATACTCATTAGGCACATACTGGTAGTGGCTCAATAATGAAACTAATTCCCGAGTCTGCTTTTGTCGTTTTGAGGAGATTAAGTTTACTTCTTCTTGGCCTAGTTTTCTAAGTAGTTTAACTAAATGCCGTAACACATATATGATGTTTTTTGTCTGTTAGTTTTCCTTTTAGTTCTTCACATATTGGCAAACTTCCACAAATTAATTTTTATTTAATTTATGGTATTTTGCAATTTAAATATAATTAATTCTCTAAAAAAACGAGTTTCTAAAAAGCTTCATTATCTATCAAAATTTCAAACCTTTTGCTATAAGGTTTAAGTATTTTTTTTTAGTTAAAATGCGCATGTTTCAAGTGAACAGGAAATACCGTTTATTTTTGAGATTTTTTTTCGATAGTTAATTCAATTATATATGTATAATAAAGTTAATTTTTACTAATTTACACAGTGTGCTAAATTTAAAAATTACGAAAGTGCGTCATTAAAAAAACTGTCACAAATCAACGTAGCTTGGAGTCACTTGAAAATTTTATATAAAATTGAAAACTGCATAGGCAAATTTTTAAATGCTTAACTTTTAATTGTTTTGAAATTTTTACGAAAATTTGTTTGCGTCTCTTAAAATATTGCACACGATCTAAGACTTACTTTCTAAAGGTTGTTTTTATTAAAATTATAATGTTGATATATTGATTTATGTTTAGAGTCGTCATAGAATGTATAAAATGTATAAAAACGTAATAGACATTATGCACGGTACTTTTGAGCTGAAAAAAAAGTTCAAAAATAAAGGCAAATGCGTTAAAATTTGCTTGTTAACATATTTATTGTTAAGAAAAGAACTATTTTTAAATAAAATAAAACATTACATTAAATAAAAAAAATGAATTTGATAAGATTTACCACAATCAGAGAACGCATAACAATCAGAAGGTATGCTGCTAACAGATTTGAAATGATTGGACAGAGAAAGTTAATATTTTGATTAGCAGAGAAATCTTTAATTAACATTCTCTGGTAAAACGTTCTTGGCACAACTGTATATTACCTTTTGTCAAACGAACCAAACCGGACACACATATATATGTAATAATGTATAAGGGTGCGTTATATTTTTCGCTATAAATTGTTCGCTACCCTACAAGAAATCTACCCATCACTTGACCGGTCATCTGCCTGGGAGATCTGACGCACATCGACGTCATTTTTGAAGTCAGAATTCAGGGGATTTATTAAAATTCTGAAATAGTTTTTGTGTATACATATGTGATTTAGCATACCTTTTTAACACTTGGTGCTGTGCAGCTTTTTGAACATATGTTGGTACTACTCACTCTAATTGGATTCTCAAGTCAGGTTAGATGTATAATTCAGACAGACGTGGCCTGTAGAGTAGTTAGACGTGACCGGTCAGGGGTGACGTATAAATAAGGAACATCGGACCAAACATGGTTGACATAATATTTTTAAATTTTCATTTATATAAAACCATATGAACATGTATATTATACTAAATTTCAGTTATAAATAAGAAAATAAATGAATTTAATGAATAGAAAACAAAAACATACGGGGTCATTCAACCAAAGTATGTGGTCAAACACCTTTAGTTGCGACAAACCCCTTCCTCGAATAATCCGTCCCAATTATGGTGTGTCAATGTTTGGTGAGTAAAAATTGTTTGTACATATAATGCAGGCGACATCGGTAGAAACACCCTTCAGTTTGGTTACGTAGGTGGAGTTTTCTGGAATCATCGTTAAATTAATGTTTCTTGCGCCTGTGCGTATTCATCTTTCTTTAAATGTTCCTCCATGTCAATCACAGCCTGGGGAAATTCACATTTTTAATAAAATTTATATTAACAAAAACATGTGCTTTTTTATGTTGTGAGAGCTTTATTACTCACTTCTATTATTAAAATGTCCTCTTTTCATTTTGCACTTGTCTTTTCAACAATTTTCCAGTAAAAATCTTTTCGGCAATTGTGGCGTTTGCTCGTTTTTCTCATTTTATAATTGCAAGTTATATATGCTTGTCTCTTTCTTTCTAATTGACTTACGATTGAACCGTAATGTTTCTTTTTTACCAATTATTAAGATATGGAGGAATTTTATTAGCTATTTGTATTTGTATTGGTTCATATTTGAGTGTGTTGGCGAATTGGTCAGGCGAAAAAATTCCTTTCTTGCAGGGATTTGAATGTATTGGAGAATTGGTCAGTCGAAAAAAAAACCCTTTCTTGTGGGGTACTTTCCTTACACATCTTTCCCCTCACATTGCAGCAAATTTTACAACAAATACTTGTACCTTACCGAGCCAGACCGAACCGAACCGTATCCATATAATAGCGATACGAGTAGACACTTGTTGGATTTGCTTTTCATTATTTATTTGCCTTATATACTTTGCATATTTAATTTTTTTACATGACATACATTTGTAATAGCGATGTAAATTTTTGACATTTTATTGATCACGAGATTTTCGAGATCTGAAAACATAATCCCGGAACAATACCTGGATCCCGAATATATTACAAAAAATTGTTAAGCAAATCTCCAGAGAATAGACATTACTCATTGACGACCAAAAATTGATTTCACACGAAGAGTTATATACTTACTAATATATATATCGAAGAGTTATATATTTATCGAATTTCGATAGTCCATAAAAATTGAGTATAACATAGTTCTTTCAAAATATTTTATTTTTATCATTTTTGTTTTTTTTTTAAGGAAAAAGGGTAAAAAACGAGCAAATACGAAAATCCGTATAAAATCCGTATTTTTCCTCAGGTAGCTGAAACCAAAGCTGTTAAATTTTAATTAGGATTAGTAATCATTAGAATTCATTTTAAAAATAATCCTAATTGATTAGAAAACTTTAATTTTTTTTTCAATTACTAATCAATTACTATTAGAATAATAGAAAAATAATTTCAATTTTTCGCAATAAATAAATGAATAAATAAATTTATTGAGTAAAAAATTTCATTACAATTTATACAAGAAATAAAATATATATTCTTAAAGATTAATAGTTTAAATATAAAAGGCTTAGGCATCAGCTTATTCCTTAAATAGTTGAAAGGAAAAATATATACAGAGTAATCATTTACATAGTTAATTGAATACTTGCTCTCGGTGGACATAATTGTTTCATGTGAGGCATTGCTCAACATCACGGCATGATCAAGGGAATACTATTTTCCTTAAATAAATTATTTGCAAAACATGGCCTTACCCTCTATGCGTTCCTGAGGTTTTTTTTTAAATAACATTCAGTAAGCAGATAATCAGTATCGTTCGCACTAGTGCCAATGTTCTCATTTAAAACTCCCAAAGGTGATAATTAGCAACGGTTTCTCCAGTCGGAGTTTGAAAGAGAGTCAAAACTCTTTTTGACATAGGTATTAGGGTGATCCCGAATTCTTTTCGCAAACCTTATAATCATTTTAATAGCATAATTGTTAAACGGAAGTAAATTTGCTGATTTGTAAATTGTATCATTCGAATATCTTTTGTTTCTGCTCACGAAATTTTTCTCAACACAAAATCTCAGAACCTTTCTTTCAAATATGTATTTCTAATTTCGATAGAACACTAGGAGAAAACGAAAACCAAATCGGTAAAGCATAAACCAAAATTGGTCTAAGAGAAACTTTATATAACAGTAACTTTGTTTTTTGAATTAGAAATGGGTTTCTCAGAATATTCGCCAAAATTGCAAAACGACTGTTACATTTTGCAATCATTAACCGCACATGATCATTAAATTTGTATAAATTAGAGAAATTTACTACTAAGTATTTTAATTTATTGTGAAAACGAACAGATGAGTTACCAATTTTGAGCCTTAAGTGTTTGCTTTCTTTAGATACTTTACGAGGACCTTTTCCTGCTGGATTTCTAAAACAAATAGCCATTGTTTTATCAGTATTTACAGATATTCCCCAACAATTGTAGTATCCCAAAATGGTCTTAAGGTGCTCTTCGACTGTCAATAAAGCCGAAGAAGGATATTTTGCATGAGCATATATTAAAGCATCGTCTGCATAAAGTGGGCTGACAGAATTATTCAAAACATGAGGAAAGTCTCTCAGAAATAAATTAAAGAGAAAAGGGGCTAAAATTGAGCCTTGCGGCACGCCACTCAAGACGTTACCCAAGTCTGAAGCGGTCCTATTCATTTGTACAAAAAATGTTCTATCCAGAAAGAAGCTAGAAATCAGTTTTCTTAAAAATGGGGACAAACCGATTTTATGTAATTTGATTAAGATGCCTTTGTGAGAAACGCGATCAAAGGCCTTTTCAACATCCAAGGCAACCGTGATCGTACATAACTTGTTTTCCAAATTTAAGATAACGTCACTAGAAAATTTAAATAATGCATGTATAGTAGAATGTTCTTTAACAAAACCAAATTGTAAGTCCGAAAAGAACTTATCCGGGTGAAAACATTCAATCTTAAGCAAAATTATTTTTTCAAATAATTTTCCAAGATTTGAAAGTAACGAAATTGGTCTAAAATTTTTGAGCAGTATAGCCGCAGAAAATTTTTTAATTGGTAAAATTTTAGCTATTTTCCAGCTAACTGGAAAATAACCATTATTTAAACAGTTATTGAAAATAATTGTTAAGAAGGTGATAGCCGACTTTGGAAGCCTCTTTATTAGAAAATTCGAAATAAGATCAGAACCAGTCGATTTTTTTTGCATTTAATCCCAAAATAACAGAACTGACTATTGAAAATAATTGTTAAGAAGGTGATAGCCGACTTTGGAAGCCTCTTTATTAGAAAATTCGAAATAAGATCAGAACCAGTCGATTTTTTTTGCATTTAATCCCAAAATAACAGAACTGACTAATTCGGGTGAAATAAAATGTGACGACTCAGCAGGATTTAAAGCATTTCCAGATTCATTAAAGAGGAACAAAGGCTCCGGCGCTTCATTGGGTAATTGCGAGTCCATGGATGAAACAATAGTAGGTGAGTTTATCCTAAAGCTTTCAGAATAGAGTTTTCTGAAGACCTCAGATTTATCTTTATCGCCGTAATAAACCTCACCATCCATGTTAATTTTTTCACAAATGCTTTTAGCTTTAATCTTAGCAAGTTTATATATCTTCCGAAAAGCAAATAGACTTGGCTTAATGGTTTCAAGTGCTTTTGCAAATTGATCTGCTCGTGCTCTTGATATATTTTCTTGTATAAGCTTTTTCATGACAGTAACTTGTATCGACAGTAACTTATAATTAGCGGAAGAACGATCATATGAAGACTCGTATAATTTTTTCAATTCATTCTGCCATAAATGCTTTATTTTTACCAATTTTTTTATGAGGCTATTGTAATAAGGAGCAAACCGTTTTTTGCTACATAAAATTATTGTTATTTGCATCCACGATGGATTCAGTGAGGCTTCTAATATTGTGATCAATTTCAATATTAGACAGATTTATATTGTGAGGAGGCATAATACCTAGAAGCACAGAGTCTAACTCAACTTCGAATTTTTTCCAATTGGTTTTCAAAAATCCAGTTTTTGAATAGGTAAAATTAGAAAGAAAATTAAGTTGAGCAAAATTTATATGAAGAAATAGTGGGAAATGGTCAGAGAAGGTTGGGCCTATTGATGTATAAAAGTTACGGTTTATCATGTTAATTAGGTGAGTGGATACTAGAAAGTGGTCAAGATGAGAGGAACCATTAGGAAAGGTAGGTAAATTATGAGAAATTCTTAAAAAATTTAAAGATGAGTTTGCTGTCCAATTTAGCAGGGAGCTACCGTTAGAGTTATTAATATTGTCGCCCCATTCTACGTGTTTGGCGTTTAGATCTCCACCAATAATTGTCCCGAAATATGTACACTAAAAGTTACCAATAATATCAAAATTATGACTGAAGTCTAGCACCCGACTGTTCGTAGGAATGTAAATACTCCCAACCAGAAGCTCTTCAAATTTGAAGTTGTGCAACAATTTAATTTTAACAAAAACTGAAGGAAAGGTTAAATCCACGATGTCTGTTCGACAATGATTTATAGATTTTTTTAACGCAATGACAACACCTTGACCACAATCATTTCTATGAAGTGTATAGTTATTAATAAGTAGATAGTGTTCTGGAGATAAGTGAGTCTCTTGGATAAAGGCAATGTCCACATTAAACTTATTTAGAAAAAATTGTAATTCAAGTACTCTAGATCTGTCAATGAGCGATCCCACATTAAAAGTCACAATTTTAAAATTTGTATATACCATAAAGCGAGTTTACCTGATTCAGAAGACTTGTGCATTGCATGAGAGCAGTTTCTCTGGGTAGATTGCGAAAGTTTCTTAGAAATTCTACTATTTGATCTTCTAGTGAAATCTCAGGTTTTAATAGCTCCTTGGCCACCGACAAAAACTCTTCAATCAACTTAGACTTATTATTTACAGGGAAATTTGTATTCCTGGCGTTGCTCTTAGATTCTAACAAACTTGCAAAGGTTCTTTCCCCGATCACTACCGAACTGTTGGCTAATTCCTTACTTACATTTTGTTTTGCATGTGAAGAAAAAATGTTATTAATAGCTTTCTTATTTTTAGAGTTAACAAAGTTTTTATAAGAAACGCAGCCGCGCCAGTTAGCAGGATGGCCCCAAGTATTACAATTCGCACAAAAGGCAGTTAAGTCCTCATTTTTTAGAAGCTCGAATTCTCCAGGTCCGTGTACTTTGTCGCACTTAACGCAGCGAAAATGGCGGTTGCAGTTTTTTGCTAAGTGTCCCCACTGTTGACATCTCTTGCATTGAATTTCATTATTAAAAGCCTTTGGTTTTTCCCATTTTACGGATTGATAATTTATAATTTTTATTTTAGTTATTTCAGAAGGGGCTACTCCACTTATTAGCGAAACCAGTAGAAGACCGGTGTCTGTATTATTTCTCCTTGTTAGTTGAAAATTTATTGACGGAATCCACTGTATTTGGAACAATCGTATTTAATTCATTTTTTATTTCAGTACAATCTATTCCAAAATGAAGACCTCTTAGTATCAAATTTATTTGTCTAGATTGCTTTGGCGTGAAAGAATACGAGTCGACATTCATTGATTTAAGTTTTCCATAAATTTGAAATGCGCTTCCGGTTCTTTAAAATAAATTTTGCTTTTTTGGTTATTTACATTTTGTACTTTGAAATCAATTGAAGGGGACTTGGCTTTCAATTGTTTAACCAATTTTCCAATATCCACCTTAAATAATATTATTGGCGGACAATATTTATTAGAAGCATGCTTATTTATAGTTTGCTTGTTAACAGGTGCATTTTTATTTTTGATGTTGTTGTTGGTTGAATTAGGTGAATAATTATTCTTATTATTTTGAGTGTCATTAATGTCATTAGCATTATTATCGCACGTGGCACGATCAGCAATGTTATCGTCATAGTCTAAAGTAAAGTCAGACAAGAGCGCAAACCGGTTTTGAGAACATGGGTCGAACTGATCATAGCACTTCGCATATTTAGAATTAGTTGGAGCGGGAGAAGGCGCCCCTCTCTTATTTGTTTTTACGATACCGCTATCCGTCGGCATATCATTGATAAACCTGCCGCTTGATTGCCTCGTTTGGATTTGCACTGAGTTAATACGCAAATCAATCTGAATATTATTGTTGTTCTGCATTATTTTAAGATTTTTTCTTTTACTTATTTTAGCTTTTATGAAATGGTTTTTCTAGATTATTTCTTAACCAAACACTAGGTTCAACTTTCCCTCAGGGGAGAAGTTGACCCGCGACACAGGAATTTAATGTTCTTAATTTCGATTTTGAATTAAGATGCAAATGTTTAAACCAATAAATATATTACAGAATATAAATTATTGATGAATTCACTTTTTAGAGACAATACACTGCGCGCTATTTAACACAACCGCTCGCAACGAACTCTCAATTGAAACTCCCAATTTTTTGCAATTAGCTGAAACTAATTAAAATATCTAATTAAATTAGTTTTTCAATTAGTTCAAAGACTTTCAATTAGAAGCTACCGGTCTGCACATCCGGATATGCAATAATGAAAATTAATATTTCAGACATTTGAAAAGTGCAACAACTTGTGGAAAAAGTGCAAGTGGCCGAAGTCTTCATTGGTTGTGCCCGTGGTGACGCGTTGGAATTCAATGTTCAACGATTAATGCGGTGTAAGGACAAACTTAACGACCTGCCTCATTTTTCTTGCGGAGACTTCCAATAGCTGGAGTCATGCAAGTTGCTGATGGAGCCAATCGCCAATGCTCTGGATTACCTCCAGGGAGTGGAGGAAGTGAAATTTGGTTGCCTCATACCGACTCTAATGACGTTGAGCAATAAACTGACTAAGATCAGCAAAGGCACGGACAGCCTAATTTGTTATATTGCCACCAAATTGGAGGTTCGTTTGAGAGAACGATTTCAACCATATTTTACCCTTACACCAGAAGCAGATATTGCTATAGCGGCCTCTGTTTTGACTCCAGATGTAAAGGCAAAATGTATAACGATTTTGCAACTAACCATGGCCGCTGTGGTCGAGTTCGAGGTTCGAATCTCAGTCAGGGCAAGCAAAATCTTAATTATAGAAAACGTTTTTTCTAATAGCGGTCACCCCTCGGCAGGCAATGGCAAACCTCCGAGGGTATTTCTGCCATCAAAAAGCTTCTCATTAAATACATCTGTCGTTCGTAGTCGGCACAAAACTGTAGGTCCCTTCATTTATGGTATAATATAAAAGACGCACACCACAAATGGTAGTAGAAGCTCGGCCAAACACTGAGGTATATAGTGTACGCACCAAAATTATATTATATTATATATGCCGGAGATAATTGAGGCCGAGATCAGCCGCAGGGTTATTGACAAGGTGTACGAGTTTGCCTCAAAGGAAACTCATCTTTTAACTTTGATAATTTAAAAAGTGATAGTCGTTCTACGAAATCCTTTCAGTACGATTTCTGCGTCGACGGTAATTGAAAATTATTATTTTATATTTTTCATATTATTAAATTGTACATACATTATTATATTTACAGATTATGATATGGATAAAAACGCCCCACCAACTCCACAGTGTGGCGAAGTGAGAGCTGCAATAGCAAACCAGTTCTACAGCTACTTGAGTGATAGTTCAAGTGCTGAAGTTAACTGAAGTAAATATTATTTGCTAAAGGAGGCGTTTCTAAAGTTCAATACTCATTTGCCATCATCGGCGCCTGTAGAACAACTGTTTTCTTTTGCAGGCATAATAAATGCCCCAAGACGGCAGGCTTTGACCGATCATTCGTTCGAAAAGTTGGTTTTATTAAAAGCAAATGCCAATTTTGCAACAAAAAACTAAGAGTAATGAATTTCGTTTTATTTATATAAGTTATTTTTTTGCCACATGTATGTATGTATGTATGTTAATGATATTGTTCTTAAGTATTATATTTAATTTGTTTATTTTTTTATAAAACATTAAAAATTAAAAATTTTGCAAATGAGTAAAGGAAAGTTAATAAAGAAAATATGAAAGAGGAAATATAATCATAAAATAAAAAAATTATATTGAAACAACTAGTAATATGTTTATAAAATGTTTATAAAAGTAGTTTAAAGAATTGCGATTTGCTCCTTTTTTTGTTTTTTCTAAATTTTGTTTGAAAGGTTTGAGCAAAACTTGCAATCTATTTGAAAGTACATAATTGAACTAATTGAAAAAACTAATTTAATTACATATTTCAATTAGTCAATTAGTTTCAGCTAATTGCAAAAAATTGCAATTATTTTTCAATTATTCTAATCGTAATTGATTAGTAATTGAAAAAAAAACGAATTGAAGTTTTCTAATCAATTATCTAATTGTGAATATGGATCTAATCTAATTGCTAAGGATTGCAATTACTAATCATTATTTAACAGCTATGGCTGAAACATCCGTAAAAAAAGACAAATCCGTATTTTTGGCAGCACTGGTTTCGCTCTTGAAAGGAAGGTAATTATGATACAAACTTTATAAATTTAAATTTCTATTAAATTAATTGTTTTCAAACATCCCGGGATTTAAATAGAATAGTCTCGGGATTCCTAATATGTACATACATATGTATGTATGTAGGATGCCAATTTTATTAGATTTAAATTTGTTTATTATTTCCACTTATTTTACAAAGGTTGATGCTAGCACATTATTCAATATTCTTAGACGGTAAGTATATACTTATATGTGAGTTTGGCAGATAGGCAAGTGCACGCGGCGACGGTCGACAACTGATTGATTTATTGTTCGGTTAGGTCAGCCATAATTAGGTCAGCGTTCGTTCAGTTCGGTCAGTTCGGGTTGCCTACTCTTAAGGACTAACGTCGGTGTTGCCGTCCTTCGTCAATACCCAATCCCACATTCGGCCCTCCTGGCTGATCATTCGGCTCGAATGACGACGCGCCTGGTGATTCGACTGCAGGCTCCCACCTTTTCATGTATTCGGCGATTGTATTCGTATTTCGTGGACCTTCATGGTCTCCCACCTTTCGTACTTCGTATCTATCATGGGCGAGAACTCTGGTGACCTTATAAGGGCCCAAGAACTTTGGCCTCAGTTTAAGCCCAGCACCGTATTGCGTTCGCTTAATGGCTACTAGCTCGTTGACCTGGTATCTGACCGCTTCCCTTCGTTTCTTATCAAATGATCGACGATTTTCTTGTTGAATTTTGTTTATGTTCTCCTGTGCTTCCTTCCGTTTCTCCTCACGCTCACTGTCGAGTTCCGCGATGACGGCATCTTCCAAGAGCTGCCGTAGTTCAGGGAGGATACTAACTCGCATCTCGACTCCCGTTAGCAATCTAAAAGGCGAAACCTTCGTACTTCGCGGCGGCGTATTATTGATAGCTTGTTGGACTCGCTCGAGGTGCTTATACCATTGACTGGGATTGTCGCCGCACATTTTCGCCAGCATGGGTACGATTACTTTGTGGATACGCTCCGCTTGCCCATTTCCCCTAGGGACGCTCGTGGCTATTAAAAGATGCTGTATACCTTCCTTCACGCAGTATTCTTTGAATGAGTTGGACGTAAACGCCGCACCACGATCCGATATGATACGCTTTGGATTTCCGAACGTAGCCGCCTGCCATTTTAGCTGATTGATGACACCATCTGCTGACGTGGTTTTTGATGCGTAGAGCCACACGAATTTAGAAAAGGCATCCATCACAACGAAGATGTAGCTATATCTTTTCGACGTTAGTTCCATTGGCCCTAAGTGGTCAACATGGTATGTTCCCAGTGGTCTATCCTCTTTGCTTATTGGCATCAAATACCCTTCCATCTTTCCTGCCTTGCTCTCTGCGACAATGCATTCGACACAGCTCTTCGCTACTTTTGTTGCTTTTGTAGCTAACTGTGGAATGTAGAAGGTCTTCTCAACTGCCTCTTGTGTTCTTTTTGACGGGAAGTGATTCTGGTTATGAGCGACTCGGATGATCTCTTCCTCCATCGACGCAGGCACGACAATCAGTTCCTTAATGGGATCTTTATGCAATACCTGGTGCTTCATATAAAAGTCGTCGTAGTCAGCTTTCTCGAGTACCTTAATAACAGCTCTGTTCCAAGGATCCGTCATCTGGGCTTGTTGTAGTCGGTGCTGCAACGAATCTTCCAGCATAAGACAGGAAACTCGGCTTAAGGCGTAGACATGCCTCATCTTGCTACCGCTTCGGTGTTCAATTTCGTAATTAAAATCCTGCAGGAAGAGCGCCCAACGAGAAACCCTTAATGGAGTGTCTCGCTTTCGCATCGTCATCGTGAATGCTTTGCAGTCCGTGATGATCTTAAACTTTATCCCCAGCAGATATACACGCCATTTCTTGAGAGCTCCAACGATCGCCAACACTTCCAGCTCATAGGAATGGTATTTTTCCTCAGTTTCTGTTGTTTTCCGGCTCATGTATTGTATCGGATGGAACTGTTGATCATCAACATCTCTTTGCAGAAGGACCGCTCCATATCCATATTTTGAAGCGTCCGTGTGCACCTCCGTCACCGCTTTAGGATTATACAACCGCAATACCGGAGCTTTTACCAAAGCCGCCTTCAACTGTTCAAATGCCAGAACCTGTTCCTCTTTTATGACGAACTTCATGTCATGCCGTAGAAGGTCTGAAAGTGGTTTAGCGACCACTGCGTACCCCTCTATGAATCGCCTGAAGTACGACGTTAGACCCAAGAAGCGCTGTACCGCCTTACGATCTGCCGGAATCGGGAAGTTTTCAACGGCCCTCGTCTTAACCTCCGATGGCTTTATTGTCCCTCCTTGTATGGCGTAGCCCAAAAAATCTACCGATGTCTTAAGGAATTGGCATTTAGTCCACTTAAATCGCAAATTATATTCCTCGGCTCTTCTGATGACGGCTTCAAACTTTTGAAATCCTTCGTCAATATCCTTAGCGGGAATGATGAGGTCGTCCATGTAAGTGACAACAGTACCATTTCGTACCATGTCGCGGAAAACTGCAAAAATGAATCGGGAGAACACGGCCGGCGAATTTGAGAGTCCAAACGGGACATACAGGAATTTGTATTGCTCGTTGTGAGTTACGAACGCAGTATATTTTCTCGAACTCGGTTCAACTGGCACATGGAAGAATCCGTCGTTGAGATCGAGTGTGGTAAAAACATTTGCCGCGTGAAGCCTCTCAATAACATCGTCGATCAGAGGCATTGGGAAATTGTCCTTTACTATTTTCTCGTTCAACCGTCTGTAATCGCAGCAGAGCCGTTTGCTGCCATCCTTTTTCGCGACTAATACAATAGGCGATGCGAACTCTGACGTGCTGCGCTGTATGATTCCAACTTTTATCCATGTCGCCACCTGTTCCTCCACGAGGCATTTGTCTGCATGCGACATACGTCTTGGTCCCGCGTAAATTGGTGTTTCGTCGACCAACAAAATTTTCATTTGGACCAACGGTTTTCGTGTATCTCTAGGCGCATAACCCTTGACCAGTTCCATTACGTCATTTGCTTCCTCGTTGCTGAGGTGTGACAAATCGATCTCTGGATTGTTGCTCTCGGTTATCGTTACACACAACCCGTCGAATTCACTCAATAAATTAGGTTCCGCTTCGAAAATTTCTACTGAAACATTGCTGGTTTTTTCGGATTTCTGTTTTTTTGGCTTGAACTCTACAAGATCCTCGTGGAAAACTAGGGTTGCTTGCTTAAGAATATCGTTACCGATCATCGCTGCATACTTCATGTCGCGTTCTCTGGTTACATGAAAAGTGATTTTTAGTTCCATCTCGTCGATAGTAAACGTTCTAGTGAAATAGCCTAGTGTAGATATCCCGCATTTTCCTACTCCTACTAGATGATGCCGCTCGCCGACCAATTCAATATCGCTATCCAGCATGAGCAAGGTGTCATACCGCATTAAGCACAGGTCACATCCCGTATCGACTAAAGCAGTAAACGTTGTATAGCTGTGTCTGACGTCAATGAATATACATCTACCCCCTTCTCCAAACTTGCGTCGCGTTTCATCACCTAAAGTATTCGCATTGTGACTTTCCATTTTTATCGCCGCTGGAACCTTTCTACAATCGGCGGCTCGATGCCCAACTTCGCCGCACCTGAAGCACTTAAACGACCCACGACAGTCCTTGGCCAGGTGAGTAGAGTTGCCGCACTTGAAACACCTTTTTACCTCCTTCCTACCGAAAGCCGGATTTACAGAAGCCCTGCTTCCGACGCACTGCTGGCTTGGATTGGAAACTGTCGCTTGTTGGCGACTAGACCTAATCTTCTCGTAAACGCTTATTTGTTCTTTGAGGTCCGCTACGGATTTTGCTTGGTACAAATTAATTTTGTTTTGCTTGGAGTCGGGAATACCATCGATGAAATATTCGATCAGACTCATATCGTCCAGCTTTATCGGTTTCGCGATTTCCATCAAGGTGTAGAGGTATTCTTTAAGGTCTTCATTGCTGCGCTTACCGCGATTTCGTAGCATACGGTGCACTTCCAACGACGATACCTTGGTCCCAAATTCCGATATCAGGGCTTGCCTTAGAGAATCCCAGTCGACGACGTTGCGCTGGCTGCGTATGAAAATTTTCGCTGCCCCTTTCAGCAGCTGTTTCGCGTAAATAAATTTCTGGAGTCTGTTCCAATTAACTGCGGTGGCGTTTTGTTGGAAATCTTCCAGCCATTCTTCAACTTGCGGCTGACCCGAACCACTGAACGACGTCAACGCATCCTCAATGTCGCGCAATGTAAAATAAGTACGCTCTTGAAAGTTGCTTGGTATTTCCCTTAGTGGAGACGAACCAGCGTTATCATAAATAGAAGCTACATCGTTATCACCACTAACGTCGTCATCTTCACTGTCAGCATTCAGACCGAAGTGCTCAAGGAGTCGGTCCTGTAGCGTTACTTTACGTCCTGTAACAGCTAACCCTAACTCTGTCAACTTCTGTTTCAGTCCTGCTACGTTCATTTCTAAAATATTACGACGTTCCATTGTCGACCTTTTCCGCTCACAAACAAAGTGCGTTAAAACAATAACAATATAAAATGTGCCCAAATAAAATATTTGACAAGATTGTTTTAATTTCAATAAGATAATATTCTGCTGGTAAAACCTTATTACAATTCACAAAATATTTGGTTTGTCAATTATATACTTATATACAAAGCTTCAGTACTTCGTTTAGCAAATTACTTAAAAATTCCAAATGCAAAATTGACAAATAAACAACTTGTACATATGTACATATACCGCACGTATTTAGACCAATTGCCTTTAACAGTAATAAATTAAATAAGATATCTTTTTGTGTGTGCGTAGTCGCAAAATAAATTACATGGTTCTTTTAAAACTTTTATGACGCTAACATATCAAACAATTACTGAATTGACTTAATGTTACATATAATAAAACAAAAATATTTATCCAACTTACGATACTACAAATTCATTTGACTTAGCTGTGTTCCAGTGTACTCTTCTTCTTCTTCCCGTATAACCATAGCCTTGTTTGACCTTCGGTTCGAACTTCCAACTCGCTGCAACTGCTTCACCCTCAACAACTTCAACTTAATGCTCGTTCAGTCACGAGCAACAACATCGACCGCAACACCAAATGCAGGTTCGACACACAACTCCGAATGCACACCAATTTGCAGGTTCGGACACAACTTCAACTGCACACTAATTTGCAAGTTCGGACAACTTCAACTTGCAATTCTGCAACGCAGCTAAATTCTGCAGTACACCATTCACCTCGGTCGAACTCCTCTGCCTTCCCCAAGGCTACCTTCGCTATTTACTGCTTTTTCAAACTCTCCGCTACTTTGCTTGCGTCGCAGCTGCGCTGAACAGCTCTGGTCTCGTCACTGCTAACGCCGCGTCGGCTTGCGTTGATGCGCCTGTGCCGATATATATGCACTAGACTGGCCGTAAAATTTTTTTTTTGGAAAATCAATTATATTTGTTGCTTAAAATATGACGTTTGGTGTAAGAAATAGTCCCTGAAATTTACAGCTTGATTAGATTATGCCTAGCCGTGCCTAGTGGGGTCCAAAGTACTCCCATAAAAAAAAATTTACTTTTTGTTCATTTATATTTAATTTTAAATTTGACATTAATTTGATGTTTATGTTCAATATTTCTGTTTAATAAGTGACGATTTTTTATGGGAAGGATACATTTCCCTGTAATACTCAATAGCTTGAAGTAAAAATTGCTTTTCCTCCTCGTTGTGTGTTAATGACCGATTATAATCTGTCATCAATTTCAATGCCCTTTCAGCCGCATCATTTACAACATTTAAATGTTCGCAAATTTTTTTTCCAGAAATGAAATCCGCTCGTCCCTTCCATGTCGAAGGATCTGCTTTCAAAAAACTCGTATCGATAGATAAACGATTAAAAAAGCGCATAGTTTTTGGTGATACGAATGAACTCATGTCTCTTTTATTGTATCTTTTGAGATCTTCCATAGTCGCAACAACCTTTTTTGGAGTGATTTCACCATTTTCATCATTATCTTTATCACCACCACTATCAAGAGCGAGCACCATTTTTTGTCTAATTTCTGTAAGAATGTTGTCATCGAAAAATGAAAGACCAACTGCTTCTTGAGACAAATACCATAAATGGTTTCTCATTTTATGCAACAAGGCATCGGAAACTTGCCGATCGAAATATGTGATAATATTCTTTATAAGTGTAAGATCTTCTCTGGGTGCATTTATAGCATTTACGCACTTAAACCAATATGGAACATAAATACATGCCAAAAATGTAGAAATGCTGCGAAGACTCTTTAATTCAGTTGCGGTCATTTTAAATTGCTCACGGAAAAGAAACATTTTTAAACAGTAAAGACACTTTGACATAAATCGTGCATGCGATGTTGCCCCAGGAGAACGAAATTGTGTAAAACCTGGTACATTTTCACCAATAAAAAGAAGTGAAAGCTGCAGTAACTCCTTGTAATCGGCTCTCGCGTAACCCGAATTCAATGCATTGAGACAAAACTGTTTCAAATACTCTACTTTTGATGAATCAAGAATTCTTTTAATTTCTTTATCTGAAACTCCACTTTTAAAGTTATCTGCATTAAAATTTGTCCAGAATTTGGAGAAACGATTGAAAAGTGGTACGTCTGGAGCAGATGTTTTGCCGAAGTTCAACTCAAATACGGCACGGACCAGTAATTCACTTATGTGATGTCGGCACGGCAAAAATAGTAAACTGTGTCCCAATTTCTTTTTTAACAAGTATGCAGCGCCATTATTTACTCCTGTGTTAGCAGAAGTCGTGTCAAATGAAACAATTTCCACCAATTCGTCAAGTTTCCACTTATCCAAAAGGTTATAAGTTGCTTCTGCTGTATTTCCTCCCGAAGAACTTTCTATTATTGGAATGCCGAGCAGTTTCTCTGTATTTTTACCGGTCACAACGAGGGCTAATCGATCTTTTTTTTCAGCACCTTTATCTTCTGGAAGTAGTTTTCCATCCCAATGAAGAACAAATACTTCAGGTATCTATAATACAATACAAATTCTTAACAGTTTTCTTTCTTACGTATTTATGATATCTATATTTACATTAAATTTATCAATAACTTGTTTAGCTTGCCTACGACGGTAGTCTTTCCTCATTAAATTAATCGTGGTACGATTAATAACAAGGTTTTCCAATTTCAGCAACATTCCCGGTTGAAAATCTTGTAGCTTCTGAAGGACTGCACCAACAGTTGCTGTAACTAAATGCATGGCATCTCTTGTAGAGAGCTTGCATTTGTCCATGCTCGCAAGCATTCTATCATCAATAAAATGAATGGTTCCGCGATTTACCGAACTTAACTTTCCTACATTAGGGCTGCGACATCGACCTCAAAACATCGATGTTTTTCAACATCGATGTTTCAAATGAGAAACATCGATGTCGATAAAACATCGGTTAAAAACATCGATGTTTCCAAACATCGATGTTTCTGCGCACGTATTCTTTTCCCTCTGACATTAACTAAAAAAAAAAAAAAGGTCGTCAAGTGAGAAACATCGATGTTGATCCAACATCGGTTACAAAGGTTTCTGCGTGTTTTGTTTTCCCTTAAGTGCAGTTTTATATATGTCATGTCGACGATATTAAGCAAAAACATACAAAAGTTGATTAGTACTGCTTTTTTATTTTTATTGCTAAAAAACTTTAATAAAAAACATCGATGTTTCTCATTTCATTTCTGCAAAATTAAGACACCCCCAAAAACATCGATGTTTTTGAATATTTTAAGCATAAAATAACTCCAGTATACATAAAATAACTCCAGTATAAATAAAGTTTTGTATATCGTTTTGTAAACATCGATGTCGGTAAAAACTTCTACGCAGATCGTTTGTTACTTCAGCCGCGCCATTGAATCGATGTAACATCGGTCAAAAACATCGATGTTTTCGCTCACGCCGCCGATGAGTTTGTGACTAAAAAAAATAAAAAATAGGTTCTCAAATGAAACACATGCGAAGCCGACAATTTAATTTTGCCTCGGTTCACAACCAGTCCGAAAGCAAAAACATCGATGCAAACATCGATACAAAACATCGATGTTGGAAAAACATCGGCACTAAGACATCGATGTTAAAAGTACTCGATGTTTTAGAAAAACATCGATGTTTTTAAAACATCGATGTCGATGTCGCAGCCCTATCCTACATCGAAATTGTTATCAATTACTGTATTTTCGCCATCAATCATAGTACTTGAGGAACTTTTATCACTCAATGATATAACCATGTAATTGTCTTCGCCTGCAGTGTCCCCTAAAGCGTTTATAGTCGATCCCTCTAAAATACAGTATCATAAATAGTATTGAAAATTACAAATGAAAATAATTCTTTAAAACATCAATCAAATACCGTTGATACGATGCTTTTCAAAACGCTTGTTCTCTTTCTCCAAACGCTTCTCTTTGCGTTTTTCTTTTTGTAACAATACTCTGTCAAGTCCACACATGCTTCCTGGACGTCCCCTTTGCCTTTGAAGCAAGAGAAAATGTATATCCTCCTGTATTTTCATAGATTGTAAAGCATCTGGGGCTGCAATATCGAATATAAAATTCTCTATCAGATCACGGAATTCTGCTTCGTTCTTCCGACACTTTTCATAAGGCGTTTTCATATTCTTTTGCAAATTTCTCCACTTTTCATACGTTTTTTTTAGTTTATCTATGCAATTTCGTTCAAGCATTGTAGGTATCTTAGCTTTTTTCCAAAACTCAAGTACAACGCCTATGGTATATTTAAGACTGCTCACTAAAGTTCTGAGTTCCACACGCAAATTATGAAACAATAATTGCAGCACTTGTTGTATTGATGGTAATTTCACACCCAAAATATCATTTTTACATATGCCTACTAAAAATATTTTTGGCTGATTAGAACGTAATGGTTTCTTTTCAATAACCGATGGTGAACTCATGATTATCACTTTTTTATATTTATTTCACAACGCCACAACCTGTCTGTTCTATTATATTATTATGTTCTATATAAAATGTGTACAAATTTAAATTAATTCTTTTTCACGAGCACATTACGAAAAACATGCCAATTTTTTATGCTGTGTACTTGCTTTGTCTGCCAGCACAACTTTCGACGGCGCTTTACACATACTAGCGGAAGCTACACACTATTGATTTGGGAATCCCCATTTTACAGGCTTGATGTGATATTCGTACCGTTATTTTTGCAAATTAAAAGTATGCAAAAAGTACATAAAGACATATGCTTTTAATACTGGATTGCCTTTCGCAGAATTTAAAATGCCACATTATACAGGCTTGATCTGCTGCCAGTACCATTACTTTTTCGAATTAAAAATATGCTGAAAATAAAACAAAACATTTGTTCTTACAATGGGATTGTCTGTCGAGGACTTAAAAAATTCGTCCACTATATTTTACACTAAAAGATAATTTTAAATATTTATTATGGTATCGTATGGCAATTGATGACAAACCAAGCCCAAGTGTTTTATGCTTTAACATGAAATTATTGCAAATTTGAAGATTATTTGATTAATGTAGAAGATAATTTAATGTATATAACTCTTAGAAAATTAAAAATAATAAAAATGAACAAGTAGTACATTTTTTTATATGTGGGTACTTTGGACCCCACTAGGCACGGCTAGGCATAATCCAATCAATCTGTAAATTTCAGGGACTATTTCTTACACCAAACGTCATATTTTAAGCAACAAATATTTCTACATTTCTTATTTTTATTTTTTCCCATACAAGCTGCGGCCAGTCTAATATGCACACTTACTCGTATGTATGCAAATGTGCGCGAGACTTCACTACCGTTACCGCGCCGTGCCTCTGCCTCAAATACCGCTATAAATTTTTCACAATTATGCCGCTATTTCGCGAAATTTCGATGCCAATTTTATTAGATTTAAATTTGTTTATTATTTCCACTTATTTTACAAAGGTTGATGCTAGCACATTATTCAATATTCTTAGACGGTAAGTATATACTTACATATATGTGAGTTTGGCAGATAGGCAAGTGCACGCGGCGACGGTCGACAACTGATTCATTTATTGTTCGGTTAGGTCAGCCATAATTAGGTCAGCGTTCGTTCAGTTCGATCAGTTCGGGTTGCCTACTCTTAAGGACTAACGTCGGTGTTGCCGTCCTTCGTCAATACCCAATCCCACATGTAAAGGGTGTTTTTTTTTACAGGTTTGTTTTTCGAATAGAGATAAAACTGGCATTTTGTGGTCAAATCTGGCAACTCTAATGTCATTTATGTTCAGTTTGGTTTGCCATTTTATCATGAACAGGTTGACAAAAGAACAACGCTTGCAAATCGTGCAAATTTATTTCGAAAATAATGGTTCAGTTCGCGAAGTTTACCGTGAGCTCCGTCCATTTTATGGTCGACATATTCGTCCATCAGAGCAATTATTTCGGTTAACCATGGATCGTTTTCGCACTACGTTTACTCTATGTGATAATACGCATCCGCAGAGACGTCGAACAGTGCGCACCGAAGAAACAATTGCCGCTGTAGAGCAAAGTGTTGAAGAGGACCCGAATGAATCGATTCGCCACCGTGCACAGCAATTGGAGCTTTGTCCATCAACTTTATGGAAGATTTTGCGCAAAGATCTTGGCTTGCGACCTTACAAGATCCAGCTTGTGCAAGAATTAAAGCCGCGAGACCATGCAATGTTTCGTGATTTTGGTGTATGGGCCGAAAATGAGATTGATCTCGATGCTGATTTTCATCGCAAAATTTTGTTCAGTGATGCGGCTCATTTTTGGTTGAATGGCTACGTCAACAAGCAAAATTGCCGCATTTGGAGTGAAGAGAATCCACATGAGACCCTTGAAACGCCATTACATCCACAAAAACTGACTGTTTGGTGTGCTCTATGGGCTGGTGGAGTCATTGGGCCATACTTCTTCCGCAATAATGCTGGAGAGGCAGTTACCGTTAATGGAGACCGGTATAGAGCCATGATAACCGACTATTTTGTTCCCGAATTGGATGGCATGAATGTGGATGAGTTGTGGTTCCAACAAGACGGCGCTACATGCCACACAGCGCACGTCACAATCGATTTATTGAAGGAAACATTCGCTGAGCGCATAATTTCGCGGAATGGACCTGTCAATTGGCCACCAAGATCGTGTGATTTGACACCATTGGATTATTTTCTTTGGGGATATGTGAAGTCGCTCGTCTACACCAACAAACCAGAAACGTTAGGGGAATTGGAAGCCAACATTCGTGGCGTTATTGCCGACATACGGCCCCATATGCTCGAAAAAGTGGTTGAAAATTGGACCTGTAGAATTGGCTTTATTCGAGCCAGCCGCGGCGGCCACATGCCCGAAATCATATTCAAACATTAATGCCATAAAATTATCCTTCCAATAAAGCCAAATTAATGGACCTTAAAACGATTTTCTTGTGTTTTATTTCAATTCGAAGTTCTATACCCCTAAAAAAAACACCCGTTATACATACAGCAGCAAATTTGGGCGCCACTTTGCACCATTTTCTTATCAAATGCCTACTAAATGCAAAAACCTCACCAGGAATAACGTCGCAATCTTCTAGTTCATTATTTTACTCACATTTGTACGTTCATACATATGTATTTATTCATTTGATCTCTTAATTTTCGCTTCCGCTGGAAATAAATAAGCTCTCATCATCGTTTCCCCTTAAACGCAGCACAGAAATGTTGAGTTACAGAGAGTAAGCGGGGGAGTATGGAAATAATAATAAAGATAAGATTTTGTGTGATTGTTTGGAATAGAGTGATTGATTCTCTTGAATAGAAGAGGATATGGGAGGAAAGAAAGCGGAAGCAATATTAAGGAAGCGGAAATCTCGTGAAACGTATTCAAAAGAAGAATGGACAAAAAAACAAATAATCATAACTGATCAAATATACAAACATATGTATATGTATATATGTATATATATTAGGGTGGGTTAAATTTTTGGTCGATGTTTGGTACCCCTAGTTGTGTTTTATAAATCATTTTAAGCAACTTTTCCAATGGAAGTATGGTTTTATTTTGAATTCCGAGCCCCCCCCCCCCATTTTTAAAAATAGGTTTTTTTCCTTTTCTTAGATCTTCCTCTATCTACTCGCTAAATGAACAAAGCCTATTTTTCTCATTTCAAATTTATTATTCTTTACAATTCCAACCTTAAAGATAAAAACTTATATAAAATATAAATGAAAAAAATTCAATTGAATATTGTAAGAAGCGAGAAGGACTTATTCTTGAAAGTCTTTCTTGCTGTCAAGTTTAGGAAATTGTTTACGGCTTTCTAATGTCACTGCCATCACTTCTTCTCGTTTCTGTTCTAAAACTCGTTTGGACACGCTAGCTAGCAATTGAACATGTCTTTCCGTTGCTTGTATGTGTAACGGAATTTTTGGATCAGGAAGCGTACGATCATCATTTTCCAGATATTGTTCTAGATGTTCATAAGGGATGCTTAGAGTAAACGGTGGTTCGAATATGATTGAATTATCATTCATATCAATCATATTCGTATAATCCGTGCAATTAAAGTTCAAGATAGGTTTTTTATAAGCTCTCAGTTGCATCGGATTATCCACATGGTTGCGGTAGTGTAAAATTTTTTTTAGAGCTAAGTCGCGTATGTTTTTTTCATCGTCGAACAACATGGCTAATAAAACGTTTTCTGAGTGAGCATAATACGCGTTTTCTTGAACAACATTATTCACAATTTTTCTTAAATTCTATTCTATTCTATTCGATTCTTCTATAAATTTCTAAAACATTCTATTCGATAGATTTAGAAATTCCTAGAACCTTCATTAATATTCAGGACGTCGATGAACTGCACTGCCACGTTTTTTTTTAAAAGACGTTATTTTTATGTATTTAGAAATTGAAATATTAGAGAATGCTTTATTGCTTCTTGTTTTTTTAACATATGTTTCCATCTTTAGAGTTGAATTTCTGAAGAAAAAAAACTTTGATAAAAAAATGTTCTGTTCATTTAGCGAGTAGATAGAGGAAGATCTAAATTTCTGTCTTCCAGAGGGTTCCATTTTCTATCTGAAATCTATAGTAGTAGTTGCAACATCATAACGAGAACTCTTGAATCTCTCTTTTTAACTGAACTTTACAATCTCAGCAAGTTCCAAGTCATTCCGATAGAAAATTAACATATTTTCCATACAAATTTTTCAATTTTTGGCCAGAAAAAGGCTAAAAATCGAAAATCTTGTATGTGAAGTACCCTTAATTTTTATTGTATTGAATTGTAAGTTTCATTATCTTTTTTTTTTTGTAAAATTTTAAGTCATCACGATGAAAAATGAGGGTACTCTCTATACAAATATTCCGATTTTTGTGCCATTTTCGTCCATCTTAAGCCTTTTTTGTTCAAATTGAGTATCAAAACATAATTTTATCGCCGAGCCAATGTCAAATTCGGTTTTTTCGTACCAAAAAACCCCTTTACACATACATACGAAAATATAGTAATCCTTTTTTCAATGCTGTATCCAACTCGAATCTTGAAGAGGACGAAAAAATACCTATTTTTAAAAATTGGGGGGCTCGGAATTCAAAATAAAACCATACTTCCATTGGAAAAGTTGCTTGAAGTTGCTGATTTATAAAACACAACTAGGGGGTACCAAACATCGATTTTTTTTGACCCACCCTAATATATATGTATGTATGTCAGTGGATATGGATATGTAAGTAGGTACATAGATAGGCAGGTATATGTGGAGGCCCGTTGTGATACCACTAGCTAAGCGTTCCTTCCCCTTTCCTGAACCATTTTGAGCTCTTGACGTATCTCGCCAAGCATCTTGGGCCTATAAAACCTAATTCTCCGAGGTCTCAAAAAAGCGGTACCCTAGAAAGCGTAGCCTGCTTCTCGCTAGCGCTGGACAGTTGCATAGAAGATGGAAAACAGTTTCATCCTCTTCATAATTTTTGCAGCTTCCTCAGACGCCCCGCGTGGTTGCCTATGAAGCAGTGCCCCGTAAGGGCTCCAATGACCTGAGATATATCATCCCGTTTTAAGGTGTACAGACCACGCGACCGTTTACGATCCCATCTGGGCCAAGTCTGCCTAGATATCATACAAGGTCTGTGCCCACCTCTCATTTGCACGAGCATAAGCATATTGATATGTAAGTAAGTAATTACGAAAATCGGTTGTTAATGGGCGCGTATGTACATATGCAAACACATAAATAAGAATGTATGAAAGTAAAAACTTCGTTATTCGAATAAAAGAACAAATATATATACCTTCTTTTATAATAATTATAATAATATTCTCAACGGTTTTATCCCTCCATACCCGGCCGACCGACGCGAGGGGCGCATAAGCATGACGCACGGATATATAAAAAATAATTTGTTTTTTTCATATGTGCTGCGCCGAGTCATGAAATGCAGAAGTTTGTTAAGTGTCGAGATCTGAAACTGTTCAGCTACAGAACAAATGCTCATCAGCTGATCGAATAGTAATATATGTATATGTATGTATGTATCAATTATTGAGAGCATTTAGTATAGTTTTCTTTACGTATAAAGTGAATCTAAAATATCAAAAGAATCAGAGTGAGTGTTAAAATCCTGACCTAAACTACGAAGTGGCTCGTTTAACTCAAAATACTTTTACATGGCTTCAGAAAAATAGGCCGGAAATGTTTTGAAATTCGGGAGGGAACGTTTAGTTTTATTTCGCCAAGAAGAGATGGGCTAGAGATCGAGCCTGTCAGTAACTTGACAAAAATAAAATGCCTAGCATTTCTCTGCGACTAGCAAGTGTAGGAAGATTAATGAGTTGTAAACGACTTATATATGGCGGCAGGTTGTACAGAGAATCCCAACGAAAATTTCTTAAAGCAAAAAGCAGAAATTGTTTTTGAATTGACTCCATTCGGTCGGAATGAACTCAGCCCAGTCCCAGCCTCACTAACGTTGGGAAAAGTGCCTTCGTAATGTATGGGTCATTAAATTTTTTGACCATCGTTCTACAAATACAAAAGCACCTTTGGTTTTGTTAAGATTAAAATTAAATTTCGGGCCCATTGTGATTCTAAGATCAACAAAGTTAAACACTTGTTCGAGGTTATCGTTACATACATATGTCATAAGAAGCTGGTTGAACTGCCCTGCGAGAAAAACACATTACTTTACATTTTTTTAAGGTTTAGTGACATGTTATTTACATCACACCAGTTAGCCATGCTATTTAAATCCTCTAGTAATAGCCTTTGCTCAACAGAATGATACGATCTAAAAAGTTTTACATCATCAGCATACAATAAATTTTTTGAATAATTTATTACAGAAGGTATGTCATTTATAAAAAGTAAAAACAAAATCGGATCAAGGGCACTTTCTTGCGGGACCTCTGAAGATACATGAATAATGCTTGAGGAACTATTTTTAAAAAGAACTCGTTGTGTTCTGCCAATGAGGTAAGAAGATATCCAACGAAGGAGATTATGTTGAAAACCAAGGAGATCGAGTTTATGGATCAGTAAAGAGTGACTTACTCCGTCGAATGCTTTACTAAAATCGGTGTATATAACATCAGTGTGTATAAATGCTCTGAATCCATTTGAAACATGAGTTGTAAACTCAAGCAAGTTTGGACCGGTAGATTTACTCTTAGCAAACCCGAGTTGTGTGCTAGAAGTTGGAGAGGATATGTAATACATTAAATTAAATATATTTAATTGAATCCTTTTGAAATTTTTAAAGCCGCATTTTGCTCACTAAACCAATCCATGAATACATATACATAGTAACTGTTATAGTATATGCATTAGTATACATTATGTGTATAGTATATGCATTGTACTCATAAAAACTCTCATCAGACTTATCATATCCAACAAAAATAGATGACGAATTAACAGCCTTTGGCAAATATAATAATGAAGAAAACAAAACAATTTACATGAGTAGCTACTATATTCATAAAATTCTAAATATGTATATATCTAATCTAGCTTCATGGAATGAAATCTTTAATGAAAGGAAAACCAAAAAAGATTATTTTGGCTCTTTTGTCCAAGGGCGTTGTTATAAACTTTAACCTCGACGGAACACACGAAAAAAAAGATTGACGGCTTTTGCTAATTGGTATCCGCTTTTGAAAGGTAAGGTAGTAGGACAATAAAATGCGTCATAATTAATATATTTAAATTCTTCCTTTATCATTATTAGATGCTTTTTGTATCGAATTGCTGAAACAACTTCCTTTAGTAGGCAAAAGCAAGCTCTGTAAGCTGTATAACCACAACAATCGAAAATTGCCCTTACGGTACCCATACCGAAACATAATAAACCAAAAAATATTACCGAAGGATATAGACATATATCCCTTATGTCTTGACTATCAAAATTCATGGAAAAAATGATATCTCGGAGACTTATGTGGTACCTTCACACAAACAAGTTACTCTCAAGCAATAAACCGCCTTTATGTCCGGAAGCAACACAACAAATGCATTACTCCGCCTAGACGAACATATCGCTGATAGTATTTCCAGCAGGAATCACTCCTTTATTATTTCCCTAGACATCGAAAAAGCATTTCAGCCTGGAAGTTAAGCCCCAATATTACAAACTTTATTAAAAACTTTTTGCTTAATCGAAAAGCAAACCATGCCATAACATACTGTTAGCCGTTCTAAACATGTTTACATATATTCGGCATAATTATGGACATTATGGAAGTTTTGTTAATAGTTCTTTTACTTCACGAACCTTACTATGTTTAAAAAACATATCAAGGCGGAAAATGTGGGTAAGGGAATTATATCTTTGCTGCCACCTCCCGCACGAACCGGACACGAAGTGACTTCCACCGTGCTCTGCAATGCTCCTCTATTATAAAAGAAAAAGCCTTAAGTAAATCATCACATACATATGTATGTATATACATACATACATATACATATTTATTTACAATAAATTATACGTACCAGAAACTCCCACAAAAGCCGCAACTGCCAGCCATGCCCGATCCTTTAGTTATTTATTGCGGAAGAGGTGGCAGCTTAACTTTTTCTCCATTTCTTTTGCTAAATTAAAAAAACTGTATATTTAAGCATTTATTCAGTTAAATTTTATATTTACCTTGTTTTAGTGGGAAAATTTTCAAATATACGTCGATTGTTAACAGACGAATGTCAGAAAAAACCAAAATTGGTAAGAGCGAACTGTCAAAGTCAGCGAAAAGATGAGAGTTGCCCAAGATTTCGCTTCGCTTTGGCGACGGTGTTGCCTATGTGGGAAATTTCGTATAATTGCATGTATTCATCTTTGCTGTCAAAGCTAAACTCTGACGTGAAGCGAAGCAGAAGTTTTATGTGGCATGGCCTTAAACGCTAATTAGCTTGGCTTCTTACTTTCATTTTGCTAATTACATTTTTATGCATATACTTGTACATATATATGTCACATTTTACTATCTTAAGCTTAAAACACGACCGTCTCTTTGAAAAGGCGGGAATAAAGTATTTAGATTCATTATTTTACATACATACATACATAGATATTTACATACACCATTTAGAGGAAATTGGATAAGTGTATAGAAATTTTCAGTGTAAGAGAAAATTAAGAGATGAAATGGATACTTCGGCAATAGCTTTTCTAATATAACGTAAGTATTGCTGATTTTTAGGCTTTTCTGATCTACTAATTGTTGATGCAAATAAAATACTTTTTATTTCACCTGTGCCCGACGTTTCGCTAAATATTTTAGCATCTTCAGGGGCGGCTCTATATATTTCACCAAAGAAAAGTTTAAAAATACATGAAGTTGTTAAACAGAAATAAACACACATATTGTCGATGATGACAACCCAAGAAATGTTGCTAAACATAATTATAGTAACTTATGTTTGTAGTTGTAAAGCGCATTCATGTATTTGGAAACAGTTGTTTTAGAAAATGTATATACTTTGTTTTGTATAAGCTATATATACTGGTCCTTCCGACAATTTATTTATTCTTTACATTGTTTACGGAGCGAAACCAGTGTGAGTAGAAACCATGTATTTCTTACTTGTAATCTAATTCTTAAATTCTTCCTTTATCATTATTAGATGCTTTTTGTATCGAATTGCTGAAACAACTTCCTTTAGTAGGCAAAAGCAAGCTCTGTAAGCTGTATAACCACAACAATCGAAAATTGCCCTTACGGTACCCATACCGAAACATAATAAACCAAAAAATATTACCGAAGGATATAGACATATATCCCTTATGTCTTGACTTTCAAAATTCATGGAAAAAATGATATCTCGGAGACTTATGTGGTACCTTCACACAAACAAGTTACTCTCAAGCAATAAACCGCCTTTATGTCCGGAAGCAACACAACAAATGCATTACTCCGCCTTGACGAACATATCGCTGATAGTATTTCCAGCAGGAATCACTCCTTTATTATTTCCCTAGACATCGAAAAAGCATTTCAGCCTGGAAGTTAAGCCCCAATATTACAAACTTTATTAAAAACTTTTTGCTTAATCGAAAAGCAAACCATGCCATAACATACTGTTAGCCGTTGGAAAACGGCATTTCTCAAGGTTCGCCATTATCCGTCACTCTTTTTCTAGTTGCCTGTGACAGGCTGAGTCTTATTCGCAGACGACTTATGTATACATATATGACAGAGGTCAAAACGTAACGATATTTAAAACCAAATTCAACAGCTTTCTCGTATATATAATTAACCGGTGCAATATCAGCGGAGCTAAGATATCCATAGATAAATCTAATCATCTGCACATATGCATCAAACATAACTGTTTTACTTTGAACTTGGAAGATAAGTATCTCTATAATAAATGTAACATCACTCAAGATACTTGGCATATTCTTTAATAACAAATACAACTGCAATGATCACATTACCAATTTACAAATATCATTACAAAGTAGACTTAATATCGTAAAATGCCTAAGCAACATCAAGCTGTAAAGTAACACAAACTCGCTACTAAATATTGTGAAAGCAACAATACTCGGAAAATTCGATTATGGCCTGCCTTTTTATAGTACCACGTCGCCAGCAAACTTTTCCAAAATATCAGCTATATACCATTCTGCAGTTCGCTTGGCACCACTCCCACTCTCAACCTTCTCACCGAAGCGGGACTTCCATTTCTTATAGATAGGATAAATTATATTTCCGGTTGTATGGCAATTAAGCTAACACAAAACAATGACACAGAATTAAAATCATTAGTCAAAAATAGACTGAAACGAAAACGTAAAACATGTAAAGAACTAGCAATAGAGAGACTAATTGAGACAGCAAAATACCATGAAATGCCACTGGAACATAATGCTACCACAAATATTCAAAACCCACCATGGGCACTCCCTACAAACTGCATCTTACTGCAGTTAACAAAATTCAAAAAAGAAGACACTCCAATTTCAGTGTACCTCCAGCACTTCTATTGCATACGCAGCAAATACCACGATTGGTCTACCTTATATACTGACGGCTCCAAATATAAGGAAATAACCGCGTATAGCGTCGTTAACGAGTACGAAATACTGTCCACCGCTATACTGCCATCTTACGCATCTGTATTTAATGCAGAAGCAACGGCAGTATATCACGCTTGTAAAATAGCAAAAAAAAAACCAAAGGGAAATGGCTTATATTTAGCGACTCACTCTCAACTCTACTTTCGGTTGAACACATTAACAACAACGATACCGTGATATCCCAAATCAGAGATACACAAACTTCTAATGCTGCAAAAATGATATTGATATGGATTCCCAGTCACATCGGTATAAAGGGCAACACCTCGGCAGATGAAGCAGCAAAACTTGCCACCAACTCTCCGTTACACATAACACTCAGCTTTAACAAAAAAGACCTAACAAACACAATCAATAAAGTAAATCGGAAACGTATGGTTGAACATTGGCAAAATAAAAACCACTACTATTAATGCGTAAACCCAAACCTCGTTCCTCCAATTTTCCCAACAACAACTTCAAGACGAGACAACATAATATACACCCGATTTCGCCTCGGGCACACACGCATAACCCACAAGCATCTTTTTAAACCAATCCGCAAACTTTCCAATTCTGCAACGAAGATATATCTACATATGCCCAGCACGAAGCGAACTCTGCATCATATTTTTTTCTCTATTACTATTGCACTCTGAATTTCACCTGTTGATAGGCCAGGCCACGGAAGCGGAAAAACGAAGAGCGCGCTGAATTAGATGGAACCGAAACGTACCGAACCGACGCCACAGCGCAAAGAATAAAGGCCATGCCACATAGGACTTGCTTCGCTTTACGTGACATTTGTAACTTTTTCAGAAAAGCGAAAAACGCAAAAGGTATGCCACAATAAAACTTTGACAATACATTCTTTTCGTTTGTTTATTGTGAGTGGTGAAAATGGCACGGAACTTTATATCTAAACATGTTTACATATATTCGGCATAATTATGGACATTATGGAAGTTTTGTTAATAGTTCTTTTACTTCACGAACCTTACTATGTTTAAAAAACATATCAAGGCGGAAAATGTGGGTAAGGGAATTATATCTTTGCTGCCACCTCCCGCACGAACCGGACACGAAGTGACTTCCACCGTGCTCTGCAATGCTCCTCTATTATAAAAGAAAAAGCCTTAAGTAAATCATCACATACATATGTATGTATATACATACATACATATACATATTTATTTACAATAAATTATACGTACCAGAAACTCCCACAAAAGCCGCAACTGCCAGCCATGCCCGATCCTTTAGTTATTTATTGCGGAAGAGGTGGCAGCTTAACTTTTTCTCCATTTCTTTTGCTAAATTAAAAAAACTGTATATTTAAGCATTTATTCAGTTAAATTTTATATTTACCTTGTTTTAGTGGGAAAATTTTCAAATATACGTCGATTGTTAACAGACGAATGTCAGAAAAAACCAAAATTGGTAAGAGCGAACTGTCAAAGTCAGCGAAAAGATGAGAGTTGCCCAAGATTTCGCTTCGCTTTGGCGACGGTGTTGCCTATGTGGGAAATTTCGTATAATTGCATGTATTCATCTTTGCTGTCAAAGCTAAACTCTGACGTGAAGCGAAGCAGAAGTTTTATGTGGCATGGCCTTAAACGCTAATTAGCTTGGCTTCTTACTTTCATTTTGCTAATTACATTTTTATGCATATACTTGTACATATATATGTCACATTTTACTATCTTAAGCTTAAAACACGACCGTCTCTTTGAAAAGGCGGGAATAAAGTATTTAGATTCATTATTTTACATACATACATACATAGATATTTACATACACCATTTAGAGGAAATTGGATAAGTGTATAGAAATTTTCAGTGTAAGAGAAAATTAAGAGATGAAATGGATACTTCGGCAATAGCTTTTCTAATATAACGTAAGTATTGCTGATTTTTAGGCTTTTCTGATCTACTAATTGTTGATGCAAATAAAATACTTTTTATTTCACCTGTGCCCGACGTTTCGCTAAATATTTTAGCATCTTCAGGGGCGGCTCTATATATTTCACCAAAGAAAAGTTTAAAAATACATGAAGTTGTTAAACAGAAATAAACACACATATTGTCGATGATGACAACCCAAGAAATGTTGCTAAACATAATTATAGTAACTTATGTTTGTAGTTGTAAAGCGCATTCATGTATTTGGAAACAGTTGTTTTAGAAAATGTATATACTTTGTTTTGTATAAGCTATATATACTGGTCCTTCCGACAATTTATTTATTCTTTACATTGTTTACGGAGCGAAACCAGTGTGAGTAGAAACCATGTATTTCTTACTTGTAATTTAATTTGTTATTATTTTACTAGAGCATAAACTACTTTATCAACTAATGGAAACAAAATGTAAACTTCATCATGCAACTGAATTTGAGTGAATTTGAATAAATAAAAATCGAATGTTAAACTTGAACATCAGTTGACATTAAATTGCTGCCGTGCTGTTTTCTAGTTGGTACAAGTTTATTCACATATCCGTGGTAAAGAACACATATGTTTTTAACTACAAATTTGGTTTTTATTAAAATAAACTTAACAGCTACGTTGATCTGTCCCACTTCCTGTGGTAGTTGTGACAATATTGATCGTTAGGATATTCATAACATGTAAGCGGCAGCTATGTTGTCCGTATCTTTTTTGTATCTGATTGTTTTCTTTCGTTTTTGTAAAATTCGTAGGCTCTCGAAAGTGTATCTTTTTACATCTCTTTTTTCTTTGTCAATTATTTTGGTATTAGCTTTTTGCTGAAACAATAACGAGAGAAATATGTATGTATCTCTTATAACATTAAGGGGGAACGTGAGAGCACAGATATTTTTGAAAATATAAAGCGAAAATAAGGGAAATGATATAGTTTCTTCGGGAATGATTTGGGGAAACTTTATGAGAAAAAAATATTTCCTGTATAGGGGAAAATTAAAAGATGTAATGAATTCATCGGAAATAACTTGTCTAACTTTTTGGGGAAATGATAATGGCAAAATTAAATACAAATTAATAGATAAAATAAATACATATGTATGTACGATGGGAACGACTTTTGGATAATAAGGGGAATCTATAAGAGAGTTTAGATATTTCCCGTTTAAGCGGAAGTTAAGATATAGAATGAATTCAGGATTAAGAGGTTGCGCCTTCCGCAAACCGCTACTCGCTCTCAGTAAATTTGACAGAATCAGCTGACACGTCACAGGCAATTTATTTGTTTACAAACATAGAATTGTGCTTATATTACTTTTGGTGATTTTGTGTGAATTTATTTAAATATAATATATATAATATATAATTTTGGCGCGTACACTATTATACCACAAATGGAGGGACCTACAGTTTTGTGCCGACTCCAAACGGCAGATGTATTTAATGAGAAGATTTTTAATGGCAGAAATACCCTCGGAGGTTTGCCATTGCCTGCCGAGGGGTGACCGCTATAAGAAAAAACTTATCAAGTTATAGCACTCGACCACAGCGGCCACTGAATTTATTTAAATAAAGCGTTTAAAAATGAAGTGTGCGGTCATTAATTGTAATAGCGACAGCTTTAAATGCGGATGCGACTTTTAAAACGTGGTTCTGTGCCGACAATTTTTAACAAAGACAATTTGTAATATGTGTGTACATGTGGATGAATTTTAATATATGTATGTATGTACATGTTCACATATGTATTGCTGTACTGAATTCTCCCATTCTCTCTCTATTCTAACCTATGACGTTGCACGCATTCGGCTTTACATGATTTTTCGTCGGGAAGGCGCTATATTGTATTCTATCGTCCTTGGAATGAATGCATCGGGGGGAAAGGATAACGAAAGCTTAGGTATGTCGAAAAAACTTTTGATCTATTTTTAAATGAGTACAAATTTACATATATGCAATCTAAGCACAAATTAAGAGATGATATATGTATGTTCTTCGGGGATGACTGGTTTTCAATTAAGGAAAATTTTATGAGAGAACAAACTAAGAGTGCAAATCAAAGCAAGTGATGAAATGAAATAGATACGTGGGGAGAATGATTTTTTTCCAAATTAAGGGAATCTATAAGAGAGTTTTAGTTTACAGTTAAAGCCAGAATTAAGAGATACAATAAATACATCGGAGAAAATCTTTCCGAAAATTAAGGCCTCAAATATGTAAATAGGTTGGGAATAACTCTTTAAGGGGAATCAATAAGAGTCTTCAGATATTTCTAGATAGAGCGGGATTTTAGAGCCAAAATAAATACATCTAAATCTAAGGGGAAACGATAATGAAAGCTTCGATATTTCCAGTCATAGCGACAATTAAGAGATTACTTGTCTTTGTAAAGGAATGAATTTGGAGATTGTCCCGCGCAGTTTGGTTGGTCGTATTTAAAATTTTGTCTAGTAAAATGTGAAAATATGCGTTAAAATGTTAAAAATAAATGAAAATAGCGATTTCCAATATAATTGGGGTTACAAGTGGTCATATGAAAAAAAATGTATAAGCAAAGTGTGTAAATAAATTATGAAAAGAAAATCCAACAAGAAACAAGTCGTGTCGCCATTATGTGGATACGGTTCGGTTCGGTTCGGAGTGCATGGTCTGTCATAAGTGCGAGTAAAGGGAAAAAGTGCGTAAGGCTCTTTGTGGCCAATTTCAATGAATAAAATCATATTACATAACAAAAAAAAGTGGCGAAAAGTGCCGCGCGAATTTGCTGCGCTATGCGAGCATATTTACGCATGTATGTATGGATTTTTGTATGTGCATACATATATGTTTGAATGCAGTCGGCTTAATTCGTGAGTGGTCATATGAAAAAATATTTAATAAGCAAAGTGTGTGGAAATAAATTATGTAAAGAAAATACGGATTCTCTTCGGTTCGGTTCATTGCAAGGCTCTTTGGGTCCAAAGTCATTGTGTATACAATCATTTTTTATAAGAAAAAAAGTGTTAAAATCGGTGAGTTATTTTGTTAACAACATAAATTCGTACATACATATTTACATTCTTTATATAGATAGGGGTCATATCAGGTACTACCAAGTCCAAAATGCAATTTTTTTCACTTATGTATTTTTTTACTTTTACCAGTAAAACTGTTGTTGCTTTTCCAAACAAAATCTTTCATAAACTGGCCTCGATTTCAATATTTATAAAAAACTTAAAAAAAAAACAAAACAATTTTTAACCGAATTTCGATTTGGCTAAAAATTACTGCCGATTTGAAAGAGTTTTTTTTTACTGAAGGTGTTGCCGTCCATATACATACTACATACATATGTACATACCATATACATTCATTCATACATACATACATAAATATTAATATAGTAATTGTGTGACAGTAAATACGACAAAAATATTCTAATAAATCGACGACAATTTTAGCTACATACTTGAAACAAGCAATTCCTTAAATAAAATTAACATTTCTACAAAACTGCATACTTGAAAAAATTCGATCACTTCTTAAAAAAATTGGATACAAATTTTTAGATTTTTTTAAAATAGTTTTTTACAAAGTTTGAAACGTACTTTATTTTAATGGAAAACTCATAAAATAAAAATAAAACGAACATGAATGTGCATTAAGATAACATTTGACAAAAATTTTAGAAATTCTTAAAATAATAATTTTATTTTTTATAAAATCTATCTCAGATTTATACTATTGACTATTACATTACGTGCAATGTAGAGTTAAAACAAAAGTTATCATAAAGTATATGAATTAAAACATTTTTTTGCATTTCCAACGTCACGCGCAACGTATCTTTAATCTCACTTGAGACATTCATAGTTGCATTCAACTTTCTACGCTATAAACTTTTTTGAAAATAATTCTGCGAGAAGAAAACTGCATCTAATTTTGTTGTGCTAAATTCATTAAATACAGTACCTGCTCTACCGATTATAACAATAATAACAGTTAATATGTATATACATAGGTACTTACACATACATATGTACATATACATACATACTTATGCTCATAATGCAAACGATTAAAATTTTTTTCATATTACGCTCTGTTAAACATTTCCACCAAAGCGAATTCATTTAATTTGATAGTAATTCATTTTATTTAATGTAATAGTAATTCTACAGTCAGGGCCATCGCGAATTTCATTTAAAGAAAGTGTTCAAAATTAATGCAAAGTATAAGTCTCTTAAAACTGAAATTTATTTGGCTATAAAACTGCATACTTAGATTATTATTGAGGTTCTCAATAAAAGTTTCAAAGTTTCACGAAAATTCATTGATTTTTTACAAATTTATTGATGGAATTTTGGTGAAATTATGTCGTTTATTTTTATAAAAAACAATATTGTGTTCTTACACGATATGTATTTTTGCATGTGTTCACGTCATAGAACGGTTTCTATTTTCGTCTGACACACAGCTATAATCAACTGTCAATTTCAAATTGTGTTTTCAAAAAATAAATTGCATTTATTTATTTCATTAAAAATATAATAAACTGAATTTGACAGACATACGGAATTACATATGTATGTATCGAAAAAGTGGCAGCTACAGACGCAAATACATATCGTGTAAGCACACTTTAGGTAAACAAATTTTCAAATTTAATTAAATTTTAGGACAATAAAATGAAAGTTCCATGTTGCTAATAATTGTTTTTGACACTTGCAAATTTTTTTTTGACTTCCTCTCGCAATTTTTTTTTCCATATGACGCAAGCGCGTCAGTAAAAATTTTGTAAAAAAATAAACGTTAAAATATAGCCAGTTCAAACTTGGCCACAATTGGGTTCCAATTGAATGGGCTTTATACAATTTTGGTCTTAATTTTTTTAATTGAACTAATATGATTTTTGTTAGATAACGAACTGTGTTTTATTTTAAGAACAATGAAAATTAAACAAACGAAAAAAAATTTCAAAACGTACGTGCGCTATAGTTGTTAAACGCACAGCACATGTATGTACGTACATATGTATGCAGTTATGTTTGTTTGCGTATTTGTTTGTAAACGAATGATTAATATCGAGAACGTGGCAACAAGTAAAACTAAACGATATTTGAACAAAATCGTTTAATAACATCAATTGCATATTGCTTGTGACGTTGCGCGGCAGGCTAACTGCACCTGCACAATTATGTATGTGTGTACAAATGTGCGCTTTCAGTGCTTTTATTGAGCCAAACATGCAATTATAAACATATCTACACATACTCGTATGCACTTTTAAATTTTATTTCTAGCAATTTTTCGTCTTAATCGCAGCCAAGCTAACTCTACTTCTCCACATCCAAAAAAAAAATAAAAAATTGGCATTGACAATGGCGCGCATGCTCATCAGTAGCGAATGGAAAGGCTTTAAGGTAGGCAAAATGTGTGGTGAAGTTGTATTCAAAATTACTGCTCTAATTACTGAATAGCTGCAGGTAAGCGAAACCGATTGAATTTTTCTTTCTTTTGCTTCAACTACTACAGTTGCGATATTACAACAATGTACATACATACATACATGAATATTGTGGCAACAACAATCATCTTGTATACACATGTACTGTTTTCATTGCTGTTGACTAGAGAACGACCGAACTTCTCGGCCATGTTCGGCCACAAAAGTTCGGTTCGGTTTCGGTTCGGCTTCGGCCAAAAAAAACCGAACTTTGGCCGAACATATGCCAATTTTTAATAATTTAAGAATTGTACAAAGTTTTAGTTTTAATATCTTTCTATTTAAATGTGTAACCCTGTGTTTCATTTTCATTTTCAAAATTACAGAATGAAATCAAAAACTAACTTTTTTATTCTTGCAAAAAAATATGAATATTAATGGCAGCAGAATAAGCAAGGTAAAAAAAAAATTGTATTAAACATAGTTTGGAATGAATTAATGAAAATTTTTTGCAGGGAATGATGGAGTCGAATGGAGCTATTTGGAACTATTTTTCTAGAAAGGAACGAACAGCGGCATGTAAAATATGCAACAAGATATACTCACTGGGCCATTTCTCACCAAAGCAACAAACAACTACCAGCCTCAAACGCCACCTTGAGAAGTGCCACCACAAGGAGTGGAATGACTTTCAAGATAAAACGATGCATAAAAAACAAAAATTAGAAGATAAAGCTAATAAACAACCGACATTGCCAGAAATTTTTTCACAAAAAGTGATTGATGTTTTACCGGACAGCCATCCAGCAACACAAAGAATTGACAGAACCATTATGGACTTGATAATTGTGGATATGCTACCATACAGCTTAGTGGAAGGGACTGCGTTCAAAAGGCTCCATATTTCTGACCCGAACACTCCAACCAGATACAAGTTGAAAAGCGAAAAATTTTTCAGGTGCACGCTGATGCCTGCTACATATGAGCAAGTAAAAAAAAAGGTGATGGATATGGTACTCAAAGCACAGTGGATCAGCTTCACATCTGACATTTGGACGAATCCAGCAAAAACTTGTTCGCTACTCAGTTTTACTGCGCATTTGATTGATGACGGTCGCAGATACAAGGTGGTGTTAGGAGCTAGTGTTCTTGACTGTGACCATACCGCTCAAAACATTGCGAAAAACTTGAACGATGTAATTGAAGAATTCGGCATTAAAAACAAAATACATATGGCTATTACAGACAATGCTCCAAATATCATGTCTGCCATCCGCTTGAGTCAATTTGCATCTTTCGGCTGCGTTGCGCATACTCTGCAATTAGTGATCAATGATTCGATTTTTAAAGATAAAAAAATTGACGATGTATTAAAAAAATGTCGCAAACTTGTTGGTCATTTTAAAAAGAGTGAGCAAGCGACTAGAAATTTAGGTGAGTTCCAAGCTTTATGTGGTTTGCAGCAACATACTTTATTGCAAGATGTCCCGACCAGATGGAACAGTGTTTACTTGATGGTGAATCGGTTAGTTGAACAAAAATCTTCTCTTAGTTTATATATGGCAGAGCGCGGGGGTATCGACGTGCCGTCTTGTAGTGAATGGAGCATTCTATCGAGTATAATTTGTGTTTTAAAACCATTTAATGAAGCGACTTTGCAGGCAAAGTTCGACCGAAATGTAAATGATATTACTGAGGTAAAAGAATTGAAATTTCGATTAAAAAATTCTTTGACGAAGCGTTTTAATTCAATCAAAACTAATACAAATTTACTTGTTGCTACATTGATAGATCCTCGTTTTAAACAAAAATATTTCACACAAAGTGATATCGAGCTTTGTAAAAATGCCATAAATGACTATCTTAAAAGTGTATCAGTACTGATAGAAAATGTTGCGATTATTTCGCAGCCTGATTGTGTAGTACATTCAGAAACAAGTCAAAGCAGCCTTTGGGATTTACATGATACTGATATGCTTTGCAGTAATAATACTGAAAGAAATTATTCATTAAATCACGAATTGGAAACTTATCTTAATGAACATTTACTGCCAGGAAATTGTAATATCTTTGAATACTGGTATCAAAGCCCATATTTTCTGTTGAAAAAAATTGCTTTAAAATATTTGTCTGCTCCTCCATCGAGTGTGTCTAGTGAGCAATTGTTTAGTGCTGCAGGTCAGCTTTATACCGATAGACGGAATCGGTTGCAAGGTGAAAATGCCGATAGGCTATTATTTTTGCATTACAATATAAAACTATTTGATTTCAAATATTAGCAATTTAAGTTTTTTGTTAACTTTACTATGATACATTAGTATGTTTAAGTTATGAACTGAAATGGTTGTGATTTTAACCAATGTACCTTTTTTAAAAATTAAAATAAAAGTATAAATATAGAATTTTTAAAACTCATGATTTTTTATTATTTTGGACCTGGAAAATGTTCGGTTCGGCTTCGGCCCCAACTCGACGAGCAGTCGGATGCACTTCTCACTCTTTCTACAATATTTACGAGTATAGTAAAGGCAGGAAATTATTAACGTAAAGTGAACTGAGCAATTCCGCGATTTACCTTACAATTATAACTGGGAGCGAACAAATCAAGCTTCAGTTTAGTTTGACTAAAAAAAAAACAATTTAAGTTTGCCACTCGTTAAAGAATTTGCTGCTCATTGAAAGCAATTTGAATATTATTTTCAAAGCTATATTTAATGCACGAGATGCACAGAATCATTTCAGCTCTTTAAATTTTGGTAGTTCCTTGTTCAACAAAATGAGTTTGAAATTATAGTTCCTTTTTCATTTACTTAATTTACTTTTTTCCTTTTTCTTTTTGTTGCAAAACAATAAAATGGACCTGTAAAACGTATATGAGCGTCTAGAATAATATCAAAGACTTTCAGAGTGCTACTTGCTTTTCCTTGCATTTGAGACGTATTAAAGGGCAATGCAATGCTTGACTATTGGCAAGACTTGGCCATGATAAAAATCTTATGTATATTACTTGAATTTCTTTAATGCCAGTCCAAACTATGCAAAACATTTGCAATTTTTCCAAAGCAAAAATTATATTTTCAAAAACTCGTCTTCGTGTCAACGTACATACATAATTGGCGCAGCTTGTAGCTTTTGTCTGTGTGTATACTCGTATTGCATTAATATCTTGCATGTCTGCTGCTCGCATTTATACAAGAAAAAAATTCCAATAACAATACTTATGTATAATAAACTACTGACAGACGGGCGTACTTATGCAGATAAACGGGCACATACATATGAATACGATTATGCAGATAATATTTTATGTCTGACGGACGACACTTATCTGCATTTCGATATCAGCAAATTTGACGAACGAAATAATTACGAAAAATTCGTTACGCATTAAGAAAAAGCTTAAAATTACTATCTTAAAGTTGCTTAATAACATAAAAATAACCAATACATTGGCACAAAGTAATTCTTAGCTGGATGCCAAAGCCGTGTATGGTTACACTTCCCGAAATTAGAGAAAGGCAGTTGTTGAAATTTGTGAGTACATTTTATTTGCTGTGAACGATATAACTAATTTATACACATGTATACTATTCCATGAAGGATCGCTATATCTTCTTTTGGGAACGAGACGATCCTTCAAAGGACGAAAATCGTTTTAAAGAAAATTTTCATTTCAAGAGAAATTCATTTCGGAGAATTCGTGGAAAAGTTGTGGGCATTGAAAAGGTGGACAGCAATATGAGGCGATGTATTCCACTTCATAAAAGAGTGGATATCCCATTGTTCGCTTTAGAATATAAAAATTTTGCCTATAGGATGCAGTACTGTTGATGAAATTGTTGTGGATTTTTGCCAAGCAGTTTGCGAAAATCTTTCGCACTGCATAAATTCATATCCTCCAAACCCAAAAAAAATCTGAAAAATCGCATTTTCATTTATAATTAAGTTTAATTTGCTAATATTCGCAGCTTTTTTTTTTTAATAATAAACACTTTTGACAACAGCTGTAGCAATTTTGCTCGGTCACAATAGTAAAATTTGGTCAAAATTGTACATAATTTTCGTGCATATCTGCGAGTGCTTATGCGCATTTGGAAGAGGATTATGCGCGAGTTCTGCAGATCAAGGCTACTTATCTATATAACCTATGCTCGTCTGTCAGAGGTATTACATCCAACTACGCGCAATCAGTCAACTTGCAACTAATTTCTTTGCATGCAACGTATTGCATGTTCCTGCTTGCTACAAATTCCACAGCAATCAATGCTCAGCTGGTCAAGTAGAGTACTGTGCCACTGAGCATTGAACACATGTTTTCTACAACTCCGCCTGCCCGCCTACTCGCAAGCAATAATGGCCTTCCTCTTTGCATTAACTACCATTTCGCAATTTTTTATTTTTTATTTATTTGTTTAACTACCTGTCTACCTCATTCAAAATTTTTCTGTACTCAGCTTTCCAACTTTTTTGCTTTTGTTGCAGTTTTTACTTCTTGCCATCACCTGTGTTATTATTTGTTAGACTGGGTTGTTTTTGGTTTTGTTGTTAATTGATTTCTGGCACAACACAATGTTGTTGTTTTGCATGCATCATTTGTATTCGCAATAGATTTTCTTTGGTTCACTATTTTTTTAAAGACTTCTGTGTAAAGTTGGTTGGCAATTTACTGGTGGCTGCCTCTTCCGCTGCAGCATGCAACAACGAAATTGCAAGTGTGTATGTATTATTAATAAAAATATAAAGTTTTATGTGATTCAGCACCACATATACATACATACGTATGTGTATAAATGTCCATTTTTATAATTTTTGTCAAAACAAGACTATTGAATATTTTTGAACACGACTTTTTGAAGGTTAAACTAAGGGATATAATCAATAAATTGACGATTTTACTTTGTCAAAAAGTTTTCAAATCATAATAGTGGCGCTTCAAAGTTGAGCCTGCAGAAATACGTTGCTTCGATGTTGCCACGATTTTTCTCATTTAAATTATCTGAAACAGAAAATTCAACTTTTTTTGTATTCAGTAGACTTGTGATTATGTCCGGAACCAGAATATAGTCGTTAAAGTTAAAATTGACAATTTTACACTACGTTAAACGACGAGAATTTTTTTAAATTGAGTACAATCTACTTGAAAATGTATAAAATCGTATATCGAAAAAATGTCTGCTAGGGCCGCTCAAAGAAGAGTGACGGGATAAATAAAATGTACATAAGAAGTAATTCGAGGCTGGCCAAAAATAAAAAAAAATTAAATACATATTCAAGATTGTAAAACATACATATCCCAATAAACATTTAGGCTTGAGCTCAACTTGAGGTTAAGTTGAGAACTAAGGTGCTTCTCAAACCTCCAACGTTGTTTCTCAAGTGCATCTCAAGTTGAGAATCATAGCGTTCTCAACAAAAAGGGCATTTTTTTTGTATGGCAATAATTATGATTCTCAAGTTGAGAAAAAGTTAGTTCTCAACTTGATCTCAAATGTGATTCTCCAATTGGTCTCAAACGTTTAGTAGCAGTACTGAAATAAAAATCGAAAATATATTTTCTTCCTTTTGAATTTAAAACACCGTGAAAAAATGTATGTAAATTCATTATACTCGTACTTTATTGCTTTTGATAGTCATATGAAAATACCAGAAAAAGGATAAGAGTTGTAGAAATACGTTGGATATCAACTTGAGAACTATGAATTTCTCAAAGGTTTGAGAAAATTGGAGAAATACGTTGGATATCAACTTGAGAACTATGAATTTCTCCAAGGTTTGAGAAATTTGGAGAAATACGTTGGATATCAACTTGAGAACTATGAATTTCTCCAAGGTTTGAGAAATATTTTTTTAATGTTTGTTGGGATGTATCTTCATAGGTATACACATACGATACTTATTTAATTTCAAATCAAAGCACAAAAGCTTTACATAATAGTTTTGCTTCGACCAATCAAAGGCACACACCACACAACATAGTACATTTAATTGTCGTCAGATGACGCTGCCACCCCAGCAGAGAACGTATAATCAGAGAACGTATAATCAGAGAACGTTTAATAATGAGAAGGTGCATTTCGTATACGATAAAAATAAATTTGTGAAACGCGCGCCAGAGCAGAGAACTTGTAAGAACATTTTAATTTCTTATTTTAATTGATTTCTCGCACTAATAATCGAAGAAATTTACTTATAAATTTAGACTTTGGTATAAAAATATAACCCTCTGCTGCTAAGCGCCAATTATATAAAGGGCGGACTTAATAACAATTCAAATTGAACTATTAATTAAAAATAAACTCTCATCAGGAATAAAATTGATGCGAAGAAGTGTTGAACGCATTTAAACAAGAAATACTGTATACGAATTGGCAAAATCCAAATTTTCTCAGCAAACTTCTTAAAACCGCAATTAAGATCAACCGACAGTAAGAAACTCTGTGGTGTGATGAATAGAGTTGAAACAATAATCGAACGTTTTTGTTTTGGCACGAGTTCGACGCCAGAAGCCACCGAATTTGCAAATTTTGGTGGTTGATTTATATTTGTCTTTTTCAATTTTTGTCATCATGCAAAAGAAGAAGAAGAATGATTATTGAGCAAGGGCGGGTAGAAGCGCAAGTGAAACTACCTCAGGGAAAGAAGTATATGTGCATTATTGTATTGAGCGATTTCTTTTCTCTCAATAACGGTATCAATCTCTTAGGTATGCAAATGGTTTTTGTTGTGTTTTTTGTTTTATTTCCATGTGCATAATTCTGCTTTAATATACATAAATCCTTAGTACCGTTAGAATCAATTTGTTGTCAGTCTCATGTTTTCCTTAGGAAATAAGTATAAGTGCAGTAAGACATATTAGTGCACTTTGGACTGTAAACAAGAGAAGTTAAGTGAAGTGGTGATATTTTTAGTTGAAAACTAGTAAGTAAAATTACTGTGCATTTTTGTTACACATAATACTTACGCCAAATGTGGTTTAAGGTTAGAATGCCACGTGCTACCCATTTATCGGAAGAGGAGCGCGGATTAATAAGGGGCTTAAGTGAAGCGGGTACAAAAATTACTGACATAGCCGCCAGAGTGAATCGTCATAGAAATACCATTTGTAATTTTCTTAAAAACCCCGATAGTTATGGCACAAATAGGCGCTGCGGCAGACCGACTAATATTGATGAACGGTGCAAGCGAGAAATTCGGCGACTAGCAAGTCAAAAAAACATGTCATGCCTGGAAATTAAGACGCATTTAGATCTCAATGTAACTAGGAGAAGAGTCCATCAAGTCTTGACGCAAAATAAATTGATAAGGTATGAGTCCCGAGAACCTGTGCCTAAACTATTGCCACGCCACATAAGCGCACGCTTGGCATTTGCCGGTAAAATGAAATTTTGGACCGATGAATTCCAAAATGTTATTTTTTCTGACGAGAAAAAATTTAATTTGGACGGTCCTGATGGTTGCCATAAGTATTGGCGCGATGTACGTCAACCCCGCCAAACTCGACACAAGCGAAATCACGGTGGCGGATCGCTAATGATTTGGGCAGCTTTCGCATATTCTGGAAAGTCTCCGCTTTGCTTCATTCCCACCAAAACAAATGCGGAAATATACGTGAAGCTGTTGGATGAAGTGCTGATAGAATTTGGTGAGAAACTTTACGGAGATTCCTGGATCTTCCAACAGGACAACGCCCCAATTCACAATGCCCGCATTACAAAGGAGTTTTTTTCATCAAAAAACATAACTGTTTTGGAGTGGCCAGCGATCAGCCCGGACTTAAACCCAATTGAAGACTTGTGGGGAATACTTTCGAGTAAAGTTTGTAGGAATGGCTGCCAGTTTGAAACCATTAAACAGCTCAAAGATGTTGTGCTCATTGAGTGGGATGAAATAAGCCATTCAACATTAAAACAATTAGTGGACTCCATGCCAAATAGAATTAATCAAGTATTTTTAAAAAAAGGCAAGCATATTAATTATTAAAAACACAAAAATAAATTAGTTATTTAACATTAATTTAAAATAAATCCTTATGCACATATACTTATTTCCAAAGAGCTGTTAATATTTAATTTTTATTTGCTTTATAAAAAGCATATTGAAATTGAGAAGCTTTTTTTTTGTTAATTTTTTGTACTACTATTAAAATAAATTGTATTGATAAGTTTCAATTCATTTGCAGTAGTTTAATTTGAAATTAAGTTGATGCACATATACTTATTTCCATGAGGTACATAGCTAAACAACATTTATTACATATACACTTGGCAGAAAAAGTCTGCGTTCACCCACTGTATTAAAGCATTTAACTAAAAAAATGTATCCATCTTAAAACTGTCATTAATTTCTTTTCACTTAGTTTGAAGACAATTATTCAAATAGTGTATGAGCAAAATTTTGTAGAATTTAAGCTGCGTCGTTCTGAGTTAACGGGATTGGAGTACCGTTACTTAAGTAAGATGAGCAGAAAAAGTGTGCGTTCACTTTAAATAGCGATGGTTTGTTGCATGGAAAGTACACATTTTTAAAGTTCTATTTAATTTTAAATCATACACTATAGTAAACGCAGATAAAATCAAAGGAGACATCCTTTTTTTTGACTATGGCCCAAAAGCGAAAAGAAATAGATATTGGCGAAAGAAAAATCATTGTTGGTTTGTGGCAAAATGGTAAAAGTTATCGGGAAATAGCGAAAACTGTTGGGAGACAGTACTCCTCGGTCCAGAGAGTAATAAATAACTTCAATCAAACGAAATGTTATGAGTCCAAGACACGTTCCGGACGTCCAAGAAAACTGACGGAAAGAGAAGAGCGCAACATAACCATTCTTGTAAAGTCTAATCCACGACTGACAGCAAGCCAAATTTCAAAAGACATAGAACTGAAATACCAAAAGATATTATGTCCAGATACGGTACGAAAAATTCTGAAAAGAGCCGGATTTCACGGCAGAGTCGCACGAAGAATAAACCGACTTAAGCGGCTGGCCTTTGCGAAGGAGCACTTACACAAGCCTCCAGAGTTTTGGAATAGCGTTATTTTTTCAGATGAGAGTAAGTTCTGCATTTTTGGGATAAAAGGTCGTAAAATTGTTTGGAGGAAAAGCGGAACAGCACTGGCAAAATCTCCTACCTACGGTAAAGCACGGAGGTGGAGGTGCTATGATGTGGGGGTGTATGGCAAGTTCGGGCACTGGAAAATTTCAGTTGATTGAGTCGATAATGAATAAACATGATTATCTCAATATTTTAAAAACAAATTTAAAAGAAAGTGCAGTCAAACTGGGACTCGGTGAACGGTTTATTTTCCAACAAGACAACGACCCGAAGCACACAGCAGAAATTGTTAAGCTGTGGTTGCTGTATAATGTTCCAAAACAACTTCGTACACCCCCGCAATCACCTGACTTGAACCCAATTGAACACTTATGGGACGTACTAGAAAGAAAAATTAGGCAGCGTACTATAACCAGCAAGGAAATGCTTAAGAACGCGCTTAAAGAGGAATGGGAAGCTATAAGTCCAGAAACAACAACCAAACTAGTTGGGTCAATGAAAAACCGCCTCCTAGAAGCCATTAAAAGGCGTGGATATCCAACTCGTTATTGATTAAATACATTTTTTTAAGTTTAAGCCTTTTATTTCATTATTTTAGAAGTGAACGCAGACTTTTTCTGTTTGGTTTGAATGACCTTTTTCTTTTTAAATGATCTCATTTTGAATTAAATTTCTTTATTGGTACCTAGTTTTTTGTAACAGTTACTTTTTATTGAACTTAATAAAATACTGAAAAAATATTCTTTGAAAAATTTATTATTTTCGAATTTTCGTAGTGCAAAGCAAATGTGCGTAGATGAACGCAGACTTTTTCTACCATGTGTAAATCTATATACAAGTTCTATATACATACATCATACATCTATTTACATACCTATACATATGTATGTACATACAATTCAAAAATATACATAATAATAATATATGTACATATGTCATCATTTGCACATGCGCATCTAACTCATGCATTCTCATAAATTGGCTTCATTCATAATTTGTGCGCACCTTGCACACTTGCCCCGCTACGCGCATGTACCGTCCACAAACCATTCTTGTTCGCGACGATGACAAAAATTATAAAATCTTCAATTTGACCATCCGCTGATGTCGAAATGAAAATTGGCACCAAAGTGCTGAAACCTCTTTCCCTTCCCACACTTGCATTATCCACACCAAAATTATGAAGTCTGAAATTCTCTTCGCTAGTTGAAGATCGACAACAAAGCGCATAAACCCCTTTCCCTTGAAGTTGTCTTGTCTATCGTCGCAAGCAAAAAGTAAATTTGCGCGAGTTGAACAAAAGTGCGCAGCTCGAATCAAGCAAATACTATTTGCAAATACGCACATTTGCTTTGCACTACGAAAATTCGAAAATAATAAATTTTTCAAAGAATATTTTTTCAGTATTTTATTAAGTTC